>VDFB02347045.1:0-243499 GCA_007258455.2 Sequoia sempervirens
CTAACAAGAATAGAAATCCTCTGATTGGTTGCCTTTCAGTTCCACTGCCACTGACTGGAAGTTCAAATTTGAAATAAATAATAAAATATTTATTATCATGCAAGGGCGCCAAAAATAGAAAATTGCTATTTATAAACAGGTATATTTTGAACTTCAGTTGACAACCCGGTTGAAGTTCTGAGATTCACCGTCTGACTTCACTAATTCCAAAAAGTCATCTCTTGAGCAGATAGGCGTCCATTTGTTCAAGACACTTCATTTTTTACTAACTCCCTATTTTATAGTTGACAGCACTGTCACGACTGGCCAACTTCGACACTGATTTCTGGATGACCGGGTGATGCTGAGATTGTTCTGAGAAATTCATCGAAAAGCCTGTTGAACAAGGAAGAAATATGCTGGCAGGAGACACTCTTTGCAAATCCATCGTTTAACCCTTGAAAAATTAGGTGCCTGATTAAGAATTGCTTTTCTGAGAGTTCGGACTAGCCATTTTCTCAAAGCTGCCATCTGGCGGAAGCTTCAGAAAGCGGTACGCCCGACGGTGAGCGGTGAACCTGGCAGCGGGGAAAGCGAAGCTCAACGCATGCCCTAAAGACATTACATCAACGGCCAGCATGCCGCGACACTTGAAAGGCTGTGTTAGGGCCTCAAAAGTAGCGTGACTCTAGGTTACTGGTGTCATTTTTGTGAGTCGAACTTTCATACAAAGTACCCTACTTTGACCTACGATATCGGAGTGGGATGACCGATTCGGGGCACTATCTGTTTTTATTGGACAGCCGGAAGCCCTCGAAGTCTCTGGAGGTGGCGAGGCAAAAGCTGCTTCTAAGACCTCAAAAACTCAGGTGTGTATTTTATTTAAATTCTGCTTCAGGACTTGGTCATTTTCGGATATCTTCCTTAGCGGTATTCTGGCCCAAAGGCGCCGCCGCGATGCGAGCAAGCTGCCAAATCCTACCAAAATTTGTGACTAGGCTCATTGAATAGAAAAAATGATTAAGCTCAATGGCGGTGAAGACTTCGGAAGCAGCGAGCGAGGCTCATCGGCCAGGGCCTAAAAGGCTGAAGCCTGCAATTTGTGAAAATACTGCTGAAAACCATTTGTTGGTTAAAATTACGTGCTGGGTAGAATCTACGCCCACGACCACAGGCGTCCAGTTGACAAGCAAAAATGGTGGATTCTTGAGCTAGGCTAAATATTCGCGATGTCATTGAAGGCTGCAATGCGCAAATTTTCATTTGAAGAAGGTCCCTTTAAGCCAGCGCCCCTGGCCTGTACTTGCACTGGGAATAAACAGAGAAGCTCAGAAACGTGAAAACTCCATTTTAAGATGATCTTTGGATGACTGCCACCGGAGTTCTGAAGCTCGGATGACTATACTTGATATCTCGTTGGACGAGCAGGCTAATCGTGAACAAATTGACTGTATTCGCCATCGAAACTGTCGAGATTTACCCCCTCCTTAAGATGGGCGCCCTCAGGCTAGAGGCACGCTTTTGCCTGAAAAGGACAAGTTTCTCGCATCTTGAAATTTGAGGATTTCAACTTCTGTTGCTGATTGGCGGAGCTGTGAGTCTCGGAATGCTTCGCTGAATAGCTCAACGGATAGCCAGGCTGATTCTGAAGAGATTGATTGGATGCTTGAGCATTTTAATCAAGATCTTGACCTTCAATAAGCTGGGCACCCCTGGGCTATACTTGCGCTTTTGTGCTTTTCCTCTGAGAAATCTCTATGATTTGATCACTGAAAACTCTGTTTCGATCATTAAAATGACCGTCTGCAATATGAAATGTCGTCGTGAGATGCTCCTCCATTGTGAAAAGCCTCATTTTGAGTCTCTGCTGCAGGTTTGACCAATAAAACTGACTTTGACTGACAAACTATTGACAAAAACTCCATGCTTGATATTGCCCAAAACTGTGTTTTACAACATTTTAACAAGGTTTAGACTTTTTATACAAAATGCCTTGATGAAGCAAAAAATTTGGTTTGGGTACAACACTACACAATATAGATTGCTCAGAATTTCTTATCAGAACTGCAACAACTTGGAGAACATCTCAGAAAATGATTTTGCAGATCTTTAATGACTGTTAAAGAGTATGGCATTATTGAATAGACTCACAATCATGAACAGCAACATTAAGCTTCAGGTTTCAGACATACATCGCCCAGGGATACATCAACGCTAGTCAATGGAAATGTTTCAATGAACAGCAGACCTCTTTTAATTCTGATCTCAGACTGTCAATAACATTAACACTGAACACTCACTCAGAACTTACTAACAGTCCCACATAAACTTAACAGAGCCTTGAATGGACAGATTACATATGTGACTGCAGCAATATGTCATTATAACCAACTTAGACAAAACTTTCTTTGAAAACAGTTCTTGTATATGCAATAACAGTCCCTTATTGGCATGAATGCATTGAAAAACAGCAGCATACAAACAGAATTGAATAGATCAGACCTGGGTATGGATTCGCCTATGTATGTGAAAGATTGTTGATGCCCAATATGACTCCAGCCATGCTGCTACAAACAGCAACTTAGTCTGAGGTGCCAGGTGTCCAGACTCCATCAGATTTCCACCTTAAATTCCCACACAGTCATAGGAAAGACCACCTCAGGAAGCACGTAGGATAATATGGTCACAAGGAGCAGCAACCAGGTTTATGGACCTCCAACACCTCCCAAAATGAAAGACTTGAATCTGAAACAGTGATTAGAGTCTGCAAGGTGAATCATCCCTTTTTCCCTAATACCACGCCTTCAGTATATTGTCTTTGAACCCCTCCAACAGTTCGTCCTTTCCCAAAATGCTCAGAAATCACCTCGCCTAGGTTTCACTATGCTCAATGTCCTTGGAAATGCAAGATAAAGTCTTCAAATCAGGCATTCTATGCAAAGTCTTTGATTGTGCACTAAGACCCCCAGGAATCAGTCATCCAACCCTCATAATCTGCACACCTATCGTGGCCTCCCAAAGATCAAATTAATGTGTCAAATGGCTTCACTTTTACCTCTGAAAGAAACACATGAAATTGCAATGTTGCTCCGTCCCCTCTCAATAATGAATCACACCTCTGAAACTGCAACATATGGTGATTTACCATGTAAACAAACCTCCTCAAATCTGGTAAGGATATAGAATGGTGATCCTCAAAACCCACACCAAAACCTAGTCACAACAAATAATCCTCAACACAGGAGAATAATGAAAGGTACTGTTCATGTCACTGTAGCATCACTGTAGCAGCATTGTATCATCACTGTAGCATCACTTTAGCAGCAAGATAAAGAACTTCTGATTTTGCGTTAAACCTCAAACTTAAAATAGGAATATCATTCAAAACTCTTAACTGAATCCTTAACTTCTCAGACAAGCAGTTTTCAAACCTCAATCCTCAAATTTGGTTGTTGAAAGTGACCATTAAATTTGCAATGAAGCACTTGAAGAAACCCTAAATGGATTCCTCAGCAATCTCTAGCTAGGGTAGATAGTTTCACTACCAAAATTAGTGCCCTAGGGTTCTCAAACCCACAGACAAGGAAGCTTCAAAAAAGCTCTACAAATGAAAAGTGAGAAAAATAAACCAAGCATGAGAGAAATGAGCTCCTTCTTGCCTTTTTAAAGAGCTCCCTATTCTTCTAGAAAGATCTAAAAAGAATCTTCACCAAGCTTCTAGAAGAATATTTTAATATTTCCAAAAGTGACATTATAATATTTTATTTTCACTTAAGTCACTTTTAAAATATTAAATAAGTGACTTTATAATATTTCATTTTTTATTTTAATTCAAATAATCAATTAAATTCATCCTTTTGAAATATTATTAATTTTTGGACAACTTAATCAAATAGATTAATTAAGTCACTTTACCACAAATTTGAGGACATTACATTCAAGCATATTTGTAAATTTGATCAAGCTTTATCTCATGATTGGAGGTTGATGCCTATAAAAGAGCATGATGAATTCTAGGTTTGCGAGATACATTTGGCCATTTCCCTCAACCGAATGACTTGTTAACATCATAAACTTTCTGAAATTGGTAGTCTTTCAAACCCTACATCTAGGTTTTAATGATTTTAATCACATCCAGTTATGTAGTGTTAATGATCAGAGGAATAAGTCTGTTGCCCCACCTAACCAATACCTGCAAGTTTTTTCCAATCCAATGCTAAACCATTCATCCAACTTTGTGCAAGCTTGTGATGTTAAGAATGATGGGATGAATATTGATAAGAATGATGATATGAGCGATGACATGAATGATGATACAAATAATGATGGCAATAACAATGAGAAGGAAGTACATAGCATGGTTGCTTTAATAGATGTTCAAACTTGTAAGGGTCAAACCACTATGTTAACTGACATTGCTTTCACCCATAGTGATGCACCTAGACATGCACCCAATGGTCCTTTCTACATCGTCAACCGTATCAATGACAAACCTATACAAGGAATACTCATTGGTCCCATGTGTGTAAAGAATATGATCACTAAGGAATACTTGTTTGTGCATGAGCTTTATCAAGATTCTTATGAATAATCGAAAGCATAGTTGAAAACTCATGATGGTTTTGCTTACCCTACAATAGGTTTGATCACTCTTCCTCTTAAAGTTGGGCTGAAACAATTAGATATATCATTCTCCATCATTCCGACATTGGACCAATTCCATGTGAAGCTAGGCTACCCATGGTTACGCTCCATGAATGTCGTCCCGTCGATTATTCACAAGTGCATAAAGTTCACCTTTGAAAATGAGATATTTACAGTGCATCATAGTGGGTTTAATCTTTTGTCTTCCTGTGGGTACTTTTCATTGGATTTCTTTTGGCCTCAACCTATGAAACCTATAAAGCCTCGTGAAGCTTTCTTTTTCCAATCATACCAAAAGTTTAAGGCAACGCACATAACAAAGTTATCTCTCAGCAATATTCATGAACTAAATGAACTTGTAATCAGAATATGCATGTTTTGGATGGAAAAATTTATGCTTCATATTGTTGGATACACTCATGCTTGATGTTAGATGTATTCGTCATATTCCTTGAGGCATTTTGAATGAGTTTATATTACTATACATCCTTATTTCACTGCAGAAATTTTATATCGGCACCTAGGGTTTTTAAGCCGAAATTAGGTCAAAAATTTGTGTTTCAAAAATCAGAAAATTTGCATATATCTTAGTTGAGATATTTCAATGGTATCAGAGCCTTGATCCTGCTAGCCTGTGGTGTTAGCAATTTGCATATCAGATTTTAGCAGTTGGTTGATGTGTCTTCTAAATTTTGAACTATTGATGCAACTATGTTTCATGGATATATTTGTACCAGATTCAATGAATATCACTCTCTCCCTAAGGAAATTCAAGATGTTCTCACATTCAGTCAATTTTTGGCTGGATCAAAAGAAGAAGATGAAATTTTGAGAAGAAGAAAAGTTGTCAAAAGGAGGGAAGTACTTGTTTGTGACTTGCAGCCTACAAGTAATTACGAGGAGGACAAAAATCAGTCAACATGCAGCCCTAAAGAAGACAAGTTCAAAAGTTCACTTCAGCCCTATGAGGACAAGGACAAGGACAAAGGAGATTCACCTATTGAAGCTACAAATGAAAAGCACATGAAGATTGAAGAAGATACCGCCATGGAGGTTGTCAAACCAGCTACGTTAGATTAGCTAAATGAAGGTATGGGTTCTTGTGATGTTTCATTAATTAAGTCTAGTATTGCTTCATCACCTTTACATCATTTTGGCAAGGAATCAAATTGTTGTTTGGGTGTCCTTAAATCAAATGCTGCCCATACATATGTGAGCAATTCAGAAATTTCAATGTGTATTGAACAAAGTGAATTGGATAAGATTGATTTGGCATTGCAAGGTTTGAAGGATCCCTTGGTAGTTAAAGAGGTTATAGCTGTACATACACTTTCTAGATCATCCCCATAGGAAAAGCTTGATGTAGAAGATTCTACTCACTACTTTGTTGGTGACCTCTAATTGAGCATGATGATAACCTAATTTCCACACATGGATGTAATGAAGAAGAGGCCATGAAGGAAGCTGAATTGGAGGTGCACATTTATGAAAACCAAACAAAAATTTTGAATGGAGGTGTTGGGTCTCATAAGTCACATCACTTGGAAGGGCAATTGAAGGTAAACGAAAGGTAAGATTGTGGCAGCCCTAACTCATTGTGATCATGTTCATAAGATGATGGCAGGTTTGTCTTGGAAGGCTCTAAGGAAGCATGGTGGTCTTGAAGGAGGTATATCTCTTTATGACTTGCACAAATTCAAGGAGGCTTTGGTGGTAGTAAAGTCAAATTACCTAAACTTACTTGCTGACAGAGATCATCTCCTCACACTCGGTGACATATACTTGGATGCTTTGAGAAGGAAGGAAGAGGGGGTGGACAAGCTCACCCTTGAGCTTGAGGATGCAACGGATTCTTTGAGGGGCACTCAAAGGGCTCTCCAAGAATCAAAAGATCATGTGGATAAGCTTTGTTGGAAGATGACAAAGGGTGGAGACATGGAGGAAGGGCATAGAAGATCCCATGAGGAAGTCGTGAAGATAAAGGAGATCTATACACATGAAGATTTAGCTTGCAGCCATGGGACAGAAATTATGGCATATGAAACACTTGATTTTCCATTGAAGACATCCCTCGGATCTACACTAATGAATGAGCACCCATTCATGGAAAGAGAGATGATTGAGATTTAGGAAGACATCACACTAAAGCATGAGGTAAGGACTAATTTTCTGATGTATGAAAGCAATTCCTTATCTTCAAATTATCATGTTATGACAGCCAAGAGGATCAGCCTTAAGGTTTATAATTTTCATGGAGAAACTCATATTGGACCGGCACTTATTGGAGAACATGCAACGATGAGGAAGGAGAAGTTTGAGGTGATCGAAGGCACTACAAAGAGGTATGATGAAAGTTCTGATTTTCTGTTTTATGACAGCAGTCATATTTCTGTGTATAACCATGAGATAGCAGCGATGTCACATGAGGGGAATGGTGTTGAGGGATCTCCCAATGTTGGCACTCAAGATGTGAGTGTCAAATATAAGGAATGTATTGTGGGTTCAAAGCAGAAAGGTTCTGATTTTGCATACCATACTATGGAAGATGTGAAGAAGACACAAGACATGTGTGCTGGGTGGTTGCAAAGAGGTAGGAGAGCAAAGATGTTGGCTGCCCTACTTTCGGGACTTATGGCACACATCATGAATGCAAATTCGAATGAAGATACTATGGAAAGGTAAGATAACTGTTCTAATTTTCTGATTTGGAACAGTAGGCTTTGGGTTTTGCATAATCTTGAGTTGGCTACTCCTACTCATGAGGATTATAGTAAGAAGATTTCTTCTATTGTTAGCACTCATTTGGCAGACAAACATGATGTCTTATTTGTGTGTCTTTAATGTCCCCGTGTGCGGCTGGGTGCGTCCTGGCGGCCACATGTCCAACGGGCTTGCGTAAGACCCCAGATTCTCCGGTGGTGGCTTCGGTGGTGGAAGATTCCTCCCTAGTCATCACCCTTAACACCCTGGGTAGCCGCCCTCACTACCAGGCCAAATTTTTTCGTTTTTTCAATTGCAAGTTTACAAACAAACACACCCGTTAAGGTTAGATCTAAACCAAAACAATGTTGAAGCAACTCTAACCAGAATGTACACCAGGATCCCGATGTGGGCAAGGTGTGAGCATTGGTCGTAGAAACAGAACTGGAAAGAACTCTAACCAAGAATAGCGCCGATGATGGCGAGCATATGGTCAGAGGATCTTCTACGCTACAAGTACTGAAAGAAAACTCAACACCAAGTGTGTGCTACCCAATCCAGTATGGAATTGAGGTGACCATATGGCGGAGTGCTAAGAATTACAATGCTTTGAAAGGAAATAAGCTAGAATGCTGGAAATAACTTGACACCCAGAATGTGCTTTCTAACCCGGAGTGGGAAAGGAGCTACCATAGGGCAGAGATGTGAGATATTACAAGCAATTACAGAATGTAAAGATTGAGCATTACAAATTGATAAAGCAAGATTATGAACTGCTGTCAGTACTACTGCCAGCTTACAATATGTTAGACAATGCCTTGCTATCAATGTGAATCACGAGATATATAAAGCTGCAACAATATATATTGATTTTCCTTCACTGAATAAAAAGCTTAGATCAAAAACTCAATTATTAGAGCCAACCTGACAATCTGATTTGTGATAGTCCTTTTTTCCACGTGCACAAACAGCAGCCCTGAAACTCACAAATTCACTCACAACTTGCTCCAAACTTAATCAAATTCCATCAGACAAAATGCAATATGATCCTAATAATATGGCGACCAAGATAGGACACTGAAAGCTGATCAAAAGTCTCAATTTAATTTATGCACAAAAACCAATGCAAGGAAAAATGGTACGGCCCAGCAAGAAGTTCGACCTGCCTTTAAAAATCCAATGCTTCACTAAAAAATCTACAAACTGGTGAAAAGGGTCGCCCCTACCAGACAGAGAGAAATAGACAGTACCCAGAAGAATCTTTTTGGTATTTTTTGACTTATGAATAAAAAGGACAATCTGCTATACTAAAATGCAATTTCCAGAATTTCTCTAACATGCATAAATCTGATCTAGAAAGCCACAAGCTGATTACAATGCACAAATCCCAATGCAAGACTCACAAACTACACTATCTCACCACTAGTCGCTATCTTTCAAGCGAGAAGCAATGCCAAGCTAGGATGCGTACATTCCTCGAAGCAATCCCAAAGCCAATCCGGCAGCATAACATTCCTGTAGACGGAAGATACTGAAATGAGGACCAAAGGCTTCCTTTTATAATTTCCTGTTGACCTTCTCGAAACCCTAACCTTCCTTTTTGAGTCAAACCCTAATCCTCCAATGGATGGCGTCCCTTTCTTCAAAGCTTCAATTTTGACCTTTTAATTAAATTCATCACTTTTAATAAAGGCGTCCACTCTTAAGGCTTTAATTTCAACCTTGATTAATATAAAATTAACTCAATGATGGCGCCACCCCTTAAAGACCACCTTTTAAAACATCATTAAGTTAAGAGACTAGGCCAAGGGGGTAATTTAACATTAAAATATAGTGTTATTTAAGTGAAATGAACTTATCTCTCCGAAACTGCATCTCGAGGCCAGAATCTGAATAAACCAATTGAGTCAACTGAAGAGAAAAGTCAACTATGCCGAGACCAAAAAGACCACTGCCAGAAATAGAATTTACTAAAAATAGTAAATTCCAGAAAGTGCTCAGAATGCCAAGAGAAACATATCACTGCGAAGCCCACAGAAAACCCAGAAGGAATCCGTAGTTCAATCACCAATTCACAAGCAATCGCAACCTCCACACAAGAAACCCTAATCAAACCGTCTGAGTAGCCTACGGGTCTCCAAAATAGGCGAACGGTCATCTGAGAAGATCAAGCTCGAGAAGGGGACATTACAGTTCGGCCTCCCCAAGATTGCTTGTCCTCAAGCAATCGCAACTCTGGATGCTGCAGAATCTCATCATTCTCCCAAGTTGCATCCTCTATAGGCAAGTTTTTCCACTTCACCAAGTATTCTCTGATTGTCCTGTTCCTCAAAGAACACTCATGAGAATCTAGAATTTCCTCTGGAATTAAAACCAATTGTCCTTTTTTCATCCAAAGGAGGTAACTGTGATGAAGCAATAACATTATGTCCAAGCGCCTTCTTGAGGCGAGACACGTGGAAGACATTGTGCACTTTGCTACTTGAAGGTAGCTCCAACTCATACGCTACTGCTCCCACCCTTTTGATAACCTTGAATGGCCCATAGAAGCAAGGTTTGAGCTTCTCAACTCCACTCTTCTTGAGAGTAGACTGTCTGTAAGGTTGTAGTCGGAAATAAACCATATCCCCAACCTCGAAAGAGCTCTCAACACGCCTCTAATCAGCATACATCTTCTATTGATTCTGTGCAATCTGAAGATTATTCTTCAATGATTTCATGATGTCTTGACTCTGTTGCAGTAAGTCCTTGGCTTGGGGAGCTTTGCTATCACCAAACACCAAATCAACAAAGCTAGGTGCTTCATAACCATAGAGAGCCAAGAAAGGTGACATCTTGATTGACATATGAAAGGAAGAATTATAACAGTACTCGCCTATGTGAAGCCACTTAACCCATGCTCTTTGCTGCTCCGAAACATAGTTTCTCAAGTAGCCTTCCAACCACTTGTTCACTATTTCAGTTTGTCCATCTGTTTGGGGGTGATAACTAGTGCTTGGAGTAAGCACAGTACCACTCATTCTGAAGAACTCTTGCCAAAAAGTGCTTAGGAACTTGCTGTCCCTATCACTCACAATGTTTTTTGGCAGCCCATGTAACCTAAACACCTCATGAAAAAACAGATCCGCAACTTGGGCTACTGAAAAAGAGCTAGTAATGGCGAAGAAGTGAGGAAATTTTGTTAGTCTATCCACTAGCACATAAATACAATCCTTCCCTTGGGCCTTGGGCAACCTTGTGATGAAGTCCATCGATATGCTTTCCCATTTTTGATTGGGAATAGGAAGAGGTTGCAGCAAACCAGCTGGTAGAGTATGCTCATTCTTGTTCATTTGACAAACGGGACATTCCTAAATGTAGCGTTGAACTTCCCCCTTCAACCCTTTCCAAGAAAATCTTTCCCGGATCTGCCTATAGGTCTTAAAGAATCTTTGGTGACCAGCAAGCAGAATGTCATGAAATGTCAACAAAATCTTCTTCCTAAGCTTAGAATCAGCCACCAGAAAGATTCTACCCTTGTACTGTATCAACCCCTCAATCACCTTGTACCATTCGTCATGAAAAGTACCCTCAATGATGCTGGTTGCAAACTGATTTTTGGCATAATCAGCAAGCAACATGTCCTTCCAATCAGTGGTAAGCTCACACAATGAGCTCAAATGGGGTCTCCTAGACAAAGCATCAGCCACAATGTTATTTTTTCCTTTGAGATACTCAATGTCAAAGTCGTAAGCTTGAAGCTTACTCACCCACTTTTGTTGTCTCTCGTTCAGATCCTTCTGATGCATAAAGTGTTTAAGACTATTGTGATCAGTCTTAACCACGAACTTGTTTCCCACCAAATACTTTCTGAACTTAGCTAATGCATGCATAATGGCAAGCATTTCCTTGTCATAAATGGAGTAGGTTCTTTCAACACCTCTTAGCTTCCTACTCTCGAACACTATTGGATGTTTGTTTTGCATCAAAACAGCCCCAACTCCTTCACCGAATGCATCACACTGTAGCTCGAAAGGCTTGGAGAAATTTGGAATAGCCAAAACCGGACAAGAGCTCATGATCCTCTTAAACTTATCAAAAGTAGTTTGAGCCTTTTCTGACCAACAAAAGGCTCCCTTTTTCATGAGATCAGTAAGAGGAGCAGCATTCTGTGAGTAGCCTTTCACAAATCTACGATAAAATCCACACAGACCCAAAAACCCTTTCAACTGAGTCAAGTTCTCAGGAGTTGGCCAATCAACAACTGCCTTGATCTTTTCAGGATCAACCTTTACTCCGTCAACACTGATTATGTGGCCAAGGTAAAGTAACTCCTTCATTCCAAATTCACATTTGGACTCTTTGGCAAACAGGCTCTCAAATTCTAAGATGCTAAGCACTTCCTCCAAGTACTTGAGATGTTCTTCCCAAGTCTTGTTGTAAATCAAAATGTCATCGAAGAATATCAACACAAACCTCCTTAACTGCTTTTGAAAAACTCTGTTCATACAAGACTGGAAGGTAGTAGGAGCATTAGTCAGCCCAAATGGCATGACTAGAAACTCGAAGTGGCCATAGTGACATCTGAAAGCTGTCTTCTCAACATCAGATCCTCTCATTCGGATCTGGTGGTAGCCCGATCTCAAATCGATCTTTGAGAAGAACTTGGCCCCATGTAGCTCATCAATGAGCTCATCTATCCTTGGAATGGGGTATCAATTTTTGATGGTGCTTTGATTCAAAGCACGATAGTCCACACACATGCGCATGGTACCATCCTTCTTCTTCACAAGAACCACTGCAGATGCGAAAGGGCTCTTGCTTGGACGAATGAAACCCATCTCCAAGAGTTCCTGAATTTTTTTCTCGATATCATCCTTCTGCTTCTTAGGATACCGATGGGGGAGTTGTAATAACGGGTTTAACTCCTTCCTTGAGCTCTATGATATGCTCCGAACCCCGCTCAGGTGGTGGTCCAGGAGGTAAATCAGCAAATACCTTGCTCTTCTTTGTGAGTAGAGACTGAACATCAGGAGGATAGTCTCTCTTAGTGTCAACCGGACTAGCAGGAAGAATCATACATTCTGCAGCCCACTCAACTTGATCATGATGAACCAGCCTTGCCATTCTCTTGAATGACACAACCTGAGGACCCCCATTGGACATTCCTCTTAGTACTACCCTCTTCCCATCGGATTGAAACTTGAGCTCCATAGTTTGCAGATTTAAGGAGATCTCTCCAAGTGAACGCAGCTATTGAATGCCCAAAACAGCATCCGTATCTCCAATGTTAACTACATAGAAGTCGTCCTTGACTTCGTAGTTTCCCAACTGCATAGTCATGTTTGAGATCTTCTTGGTACATGAAATGTGGAATCCATTAGCAACCATGACCTTGAAGCCTTCAAACTCTTCTGTTTGCAGCCCCTTCTTTGCCACCACAACTTCATCAATGAAGTTATGTGTTGCCCCAGTGTCAATCAACGCAACTATTCGCTGCCCCTTAATCATCCCTCGAACCTTGAAGGATTCATTTCTTTGAAAGCTCGAAAGTTGAGCCAAAATACCTCCGCTTTCCTTTTCATCTTCAAACTCTTCTAGGCCTCTTTCCACTTCACTATCTTCAAAATCAGATTGCTGGTCTGAAAAATCAGAATTACTTTCACCAGCTAAATAGTACTCAATTTGATTAAATTTAACTCCCTTTGGGCAAACATAATCTTGAGACCTTTTTTCCCTACACCGGAAACATAACCCCTTTCTTCTGAGTTCGTTTAGTGTCTCAGGATCTAATCTCGTGACATGAGGATTATGATGTTTGAACTCCTTATGCTGAGGTCGCAAAGGAGGTCTTTGATGAGGTCTTTTCCCTTTATCCCCTTTGTGAAAGGATGGCCTGGGTTGAAACTTTGCCTTAGGAGCTACCCACTCCATGTTTCTTGCCTTCTTCATGGCCTCCTGTAGGGAGGGTGGATCAAAAGCTTTAATCCATCCCTTGAGTGGTTCCATCAAGCCTTCACTGAAAAGAATCACCAATTGCCTCTCCGTGATTCCAGTGACCATGACTGAGAGTCTCTGGAACTCTGCTATGTAGGCATCAACTGTGCCATACTGCCTCAACTGTGCCAATTCTCTGAAATGAATTTCAGGATCTTTTTTCTCAAATCTCTCGATGAGCCTATTGGTGAACTCATCATAGGTTGTGATAGACCGATGACCCAAGGTGACTAGGCCATGGTACCACCACTCATGCACCACCCCATCAAGGTGTAGCATAGCGAACTTAATCGCCTCCTCTTCCACCATGGGTCTAAGAGCCAGATAGTTATCCAGCTTCTATATCCAAGCTCGAGCTGAACTATTATCACTCCCGTCATAGTGTGGAAGTATAACCTTGTTGACAGCTTGATACAAGTCCCCTTGAATTGTTGTTCTTCTTTGCTCATGATGTCTCCCTTGTCCCTTATTCTTTCTTTTATGATCCATAAAGTCATTATAGGACATATCCATCTTGATTTCATCAGAGAGAGAATCATACTCTGCACGACCAAGTCTCAACTGCTCCATGAATGAAGCATTCTCTTCAGGATCAGGTTGAGCATTTACTGGTGCCAAGAAGGTGGGTTTGAAAGGCCTGGCTGAGATGTAAGTGTTGTGTGAAACATGTTGAGCTGCATGTCCATCATGCTGGTTAGAGGCACTGTGTTCTCCTTTATTTCCAGGGTTACTTTGTTGAGTTGTGTTCTGGCCCACTTTCCCCATCATGAGAGATACCATGTCCATCAAGGCATCCATCTTCCCTTCAAATCTCTTTGCAGGACTTATAGATCTCTCTCTTCCCTTTCCACTATCATCTCTGTTGCTAGTAAACCTCTCGTTACCCCCAACTGATCTCTCACCTTCTGCCATGTCTGTTTCCTGAGAAGACTACCAATGAGCCCTCAAAACCTCTGAAGCTGTCTGACCTTCTGGAGCCTGATAGGGCTGAAACTGTTTTCCAACTTTCTCGTCTTCCCTTGCAATGTATCTCTTTTCTCTGTCACTCATAGACGGCTTGTTCACAGGATGGCAAGATCTTGGCTCTGATACCACTGAGGCCCAACCACTACACCAAAAGACCGGCCTGGTAGTGAGGGCGGCTACCCAGGGTGTTAAGGGTGATGACTAGGGAAGAATCTTCCACCACCGAAGAATCCAGGGTCTTACGCAATCCCGCTGGACACGTGGCCGCCAGGACGCACCCAGCCGCACACGGGGACATTACAGCCCACCACACTCCGCGGGTCTCGACCTCGAGACCTCGGCTCTGATAACACTAAGGCCCAACCACTACACCAAAAGACCGTCCTGGTAGTGAGGGCGGCTACCCAGGATGTTAAGGGTGATGACTAGGGAGGAATCTTCCACCACCGAAGCCACCACCGGAGAATCCGGGGTCTTATGCAAGCCTGCTAGACACGTGGCTGCCAGGACGCACCCAGCCGCACACAGGGACATTACAGTGTCCAAGACACAAGAGGACCAAGTTAGTTCAGCATGTCATGAGAAAGGCAAAGAAGATTCAAAGTATGTGGCATATGAGGAATGAGCCTTGTATGGTGGCCAAGCAAGTGGAGCAATCAGATTTGAGGTATGATTCAAAATTCTTTGTTTGTTCACATAGCTTGCTCTATGAGGATTTGGTGTCACCTCTTTTGGAGAGCCATTTGCAGGGTCACACCATAGACTTGGATGGCATTATGGAGCATACACTTTTTGGATCAGCCAATAGTATTATGCCTTCACATGTAGATGGAGATATGGGTAATGCAAATTTGGTTTGGTCTTTGATCATTCATGGAGCACTTGAAGAGTTTGTTTGTGATGAGTCGCATCATGTTGATGACTCTCTAGTAGAGTATGTAGCTGCTCTACTTCAGGAATTTATGATGCATGCTATGGAGACACTTGCCTTTATTGGGCATACTTGAAAGATGAAGCTGTACTTTGACACAAGGTATGGAGGTATTGCTATAATGTTTGGTTTTGAGTTACTAATGCTTGTGTTCCAGTTGGACTATGTCATAGGGATTGGAAGAAAGCATGAAGATCTTGGCCTTCCTGCCCTAGTTCATGAGGATCCACTCCATTTTCAACTAAGAGAAGATTGTTTTTCCTTATTGCACATGGAAATCCAGCAAGCTACTTGGAGGACAGTAGCTGTTTGGGCGTTTTGGAGAGGTTTGGATCACCTCTTCATCATGGGGGAATGGCGTATGGATGATACTCTATCATCATATGACATTGGCAAAGATATCTGCACTCACTTGGGTCTAATTTTCAGTTGGGAGGTTGTTGTTCTGATTGATATCAGCAACATAGGAGGGGCGGATATGTTCTTCTATGTACCTATGTGGGGCCTATTGCACATTCATGGGGAGTCCTTCGAAGTTGGAGAGTTGGTTGATGTTGATAGTTCCTTGAGGTACATCTATCTCCTCAATTTTGGTGAATGTGGTAGTGTGATGATATGGGATCCAGGTGGGGGTATGTTTGTCATTGCTTGAGGACAAGCAATTTCAGAAAGGGAGGATTGTAATGTCCCTTTTAAAATTGAGCAAGGAGAAATAAGAAAAACAATAATATTTTATTATTTTTGATTTTGGAGCTCAAGGGGAAGAAGTGAAATAATATTTAAATTTGATGTTTGGCACCTAAGATATTTTAATATATATTAATGGCCTTGGGTGACCCCTTTTTAGGAGATATAAGGCAAAAATAAATTAAAATTAAATAATTTGGATTGGGGTTTTTCCAGCACCCGATTGAAAAAGTAAAAGAAAATAAAAAGCAAATTTGGAGGGAGAAGTTGGCACCCAAGTTGGGTCGGCCAAGTGGGAGTTATAAGGGTTGATTACTATATATACAAGGTACATTTGGAGGTCTTGATATCATCGTGGATTATTCTTCTTTTCTAATCAGCGATTATTACAGTCATTCCAAGGACGAAAACCCTTGTGAATAGTAGAGAAGTTGGACAAAAACCTAGCTCTTCAATGGAGGACTTCATGACAGAGGTTCACTTGCACTTCAATGGATTTTGATATGGATTTTCATGCTCAGATTTTCAGATTAGTTATCAGCAACTTTGGAGGGCAGATTTGATGCTAATTTGACCTAGGGTCTCACCCTAGTATGGAGCGCCTAAGTTGCTATTGGTGCACCTTGTTTTGGAGGGGCGAATTTGGCAAGATTGTAAGTTTTTGACAAGTTTCAAGGGTTGAAAACCCTCGCCTACAGACCGGAAGGCCAGCGCACCTTTGTGATAGGGTTTTGGAGGCATTTCATCATATATTTGCCTTCATCTTTTCATTCTTTGATCGCTGGAGCAATTCACCCAGGTAGGGTTAGTGTAGATCAGCATTTTCTTGCTTAGTTTGGCTTGTAACTAGGGTTTCTTCATATCAGTAAACTACTGTACATTGTTGGGCATGTTTAGAGCCCGTTTTTGTGGTGAAGTATTAGGTCTGATTTTGTAGCAGCAGAACTGAATGAACTTGTAATCAGAATTTGCATGTTTTGGATGGACAAATTTATGCTTCATATTGCTGGATACACTCATGCTTGATGTTAGATGTCTTCATCATATTCCTTGAGGCATTTTGGATGAGTTTATATCACAGTATATGCTTATTTCACTTTAGAAATTTTATATCGGCACCTAGGGTTTTTTAGCAGAAATTTTGAAGAGTAGAAATTAGGTCAAAATTTTGTGTTTCAAAGATCAGAAAATTTGCATATATCCTAGTTGGGATATTTCATCTCACCATCCACCAAAATTGAGGAAAAATTCTTCAATAAGGCACGAAATTATCTAGAACCAGTGACATGGGCTAAATGTATTTTATTAAATATAGCCGTATGGGCTAGTGTGCTTTATTATATATTTTAAGCATCACCTAGAATCATTGTATTTTCTTAAAGGTTTTATAGATCTCTATATGCATATCTCTTCTCTTAGAAGCTTCCTTGTATTGTCTTTGTAATATGTCATATAGATAACATGGTTATGACAATTGGCAAGCCCCAGTAAGTACTCACCAAATCTCCTCATGTGAGCCCACAAAATCAATTTGCAGGCTCATCCAAGTCTACACGTCAATATTCTACAAAATAATGATCCTTCCCTCCTATAAAAAAACCATTTCTACATATTATATATTGTGGATTGTCAAGTTTTTTCATTGAGTTGGAATCCAACTCCAAAATCAGCATTCCAAGTTTACACTTGGTCCAAGTCTTGTGACTATAATAAATAACACAAAAAATTGCCAAATATATATAGATGCTACATTCTCTTGGCTCTCTCTCCCAGCATTGCAATTGTCTTAGCTCATATCATTTGAATTTTGGGGTTTTAGTTAATCTTAATTTAGGAGCAACCTCCCCTAGGTGAATCTCTGATTGTAAAGATTCCAATCAAGCTGCTGGTAGATTGAAGAAAAACTACCTAGAGAATTAAATTTGATATCCCCCATCGAATTCTGAGCATTAATTGTTTTATTAAAAAAAAATTAAGGGCTTATGGGTAAAGCAATGGGCGTTTAGGTTTTTGAGAGATTAAGAGGCACAATCCTCAATTTGCAAGCATAACAGATTCAAATGGAAAGTAAAATTCAATAAGCAAGAGAGAAATTTAAGGCATCTTGTTATTGAAAAGAGAAAATAGCCCTCATTGCACAAACTGCATTCCACGTCTTTATTATTGATAAGATTAACTTCTTTGTAGGTGTAGGAATTTGGGTATTCTTGAGTGAGGAACGCCCATCCCATGGGCACACACCTTCGATTTGAAAAGAATCCATCTAGGCAACTAATTGGTGAAATACAATGAACATGAAGGGTGAAATTTGCTACTGTCCCTTGTGTTTCCTAAGCTTTAATTCTATTAAAAGATTTAGGGTTAGAGTTCAGAAAATTAGATATTCTATTATTCTTCATTGAGGTACACCCTTCCCCTAGGTGAATTCCTGATTTACAAGATTCTATTTAAACTAGTATTTAAACTACAGATTGATAGAAGATAGTGTAAGGATGAAATTTGCTTTTGCTCTTTGAGTTCTCTGGGCCATAGTCCAAAAATAGAAGAGTTTAGGGTTTATGGATTGAAATTGTGATTTAGGGCCAAGGATCTAAGGTTAAGGGTTTATGATTTTTATAGATTCAGAAATGTGAAATTCCAGTCCTCAATATGCAAGCCATCGTGGTTTAACAGAATGTAAAATTTAGGTCAGAATTATGCACAAGCAATGCATTTTAGGCACTTTGTTATTGAGATGAAACAGTAGCACTTTCTAGGCAGACTACATTCTACGTCTTCTCTTCTTTTGAAAATAAACTTTCCCAAAGGAGTAATAAATTGAAATTCTGGATTAAAGAACACCCTTCGTGTGATTAATAAGATTCCATTCGGGCTGAAAATAAATTGAGAACTGAAGATTCTGATTATGAAAACTTTGTCACTTATTTTCCCTATGTTACAATTTAGAAAAAGAAAATAGGGTTTAGGGTTAACAGGTTAGGGTTTAGGGATTTTGTATTTAGAGTTTTGATGGATTAAGAAACACAAAATCCCAATCAGCAGAACTTAAGCCCTACTGATTTTGATGAAAAGTAGCATTCAAGTTAGAATTAAGAAGAGTGGAGAATTTAAGGCACAATGTTTATTCAGATGAGACTGTAGCACATGCTGCTCGGACTGCAATGTTTGTCGTCTATTCTTGTGCCTGGAGAAAATTATCTTTCCTAGAGGTGTAAGAATTTGTGTATACTTGATTGAAGAACACGCTTTCCCTGGAGTGCACCCCTAATTGAAAATATTCTATTTAGTTTACCACTTGATTGAGTAAAATCCATTTTGAGGATGAAAATCAACTTGGTCATTATTTTCCTGGGCTGCAATAAAGAAGGGAAAAAGGTTCAGGTTTCAGTTCAGTTTAGCACTTATTGTTTAGGGCATTGAATTTGTAGTTGTGGGTTTAAGGGGCATGCTTCCCCTGGGCAGACATCTGATTGAAAAGAATGCATTCGAGCTACCATTTCATTAAGGGCAGCCTATTTTAAGGATAAACTGTGATGTTGTCTCTTGAGCTCCCTGGGCTATAATCCAATAAAAAAGAGAATAGGTTTAGTGATTACACGTTCAGGGGTTAAGGCATTATGGTTCTGATGGATAAAGAGATACAAAATCCCAATCCTCGGCATGCAAGCCACACTGATTCTTATAGAAAAAAGAATTCAGCTCAGAATAGGAAACAGAAGTATTTAAGATGTCTTCGTATTGAGATGAGATGTTAGCAGTTGCTGTGGCATTTCTTGTCTTATCTTCTTAGGGATCCTTGCTAAAGAAGGTGTAAGAATTTGGACTTTCTTGATTGCAGAATTGGGTATTGCTGAACTTCTGTACTGACGAGAACAGAAGAAGTAAGAATTGGCTACCAATGGTTATAGAAGAAGCCAGAAATTAGAATAACGTAATGATGACCACAGAATAAGTAAGAAATGGATTTCCATGATTACGGAAGTGACATTTGGGTACTAATGATTACAGGAAGAGTGAGAATCGGGCATTGATGATTAGGAAGTAAGCATTGGATATTGCTGATCAGAGAAGAAGTAAGAATCGAATGTAGATGATAACCGAGGGTAAAATTGGGTATACATGCTTCAGGAAGAAGCAATAATCAGGTATCGCTTATCACACAGGAATTAAAAACTGGGTATCAAGAATAACAGAAAAATTAAGAATCAGGCATCGCTGACATCAAAAGTAGTAAGAAATGGGTATATCCGATTAAAGAAGTAAGAAAAGGGAATTGCTCGCATGCTGTTATACATAAGAAGTAAGAATTGGAATTTAATAATTAAAAAAAAAAAGAGTAAGAATTGGGAAGTAACGATTGGGCATTGCTGGTTAAGAAGGAAGAATCAGACGCCTCTAATTACAGAAGAATAAGAATTGGATAATAATGTTTACAGAGAGAGTAAGAATTGTGTATTGGTGATTACAGAAGAATTAATGATTGGTTCTTGATTATAACAGGAGAGATAAAAATTGGGTATTCTTGACCAAGGAAAATTCTTCCTCTGAAATAGTAGTACGCCTATGATTGAAAAGATTCTATAGAGGTTAACAGTTGAATTAAGACTGTTAATTTTAATAATAAAATTTGATTGTATCACTGGACTTCCTGGACAGAAAAAGGCATAAAGTAAAGGTCCACACACCTTGTTGTCGAGCTCAAATTGCACTTCCTGAGTGAATTGCATTTCTTCTCGTTCTCTTTTTGAGAGTAGCTTCCCTCTGGTTTTTCCTGATATCAAGGAGGTTGTCTTCTTTATTACCCCAAGCTTCCCCTGCATGAAACCTAACTTGTAAGACAACCTTATCACCTCCGCCTTTGAATTGGGTTTCAAAAACATACTGAAACATTAATTGGGTACAAAAACAATCAGACTGAACACTTTACTTACCAACGATTTTGAAAATTCGAAGGTTTTAATGGACAAATTGAGGGAAAAAAGAACAAATCTGTATGTACAAATGTCAAAAGGGTGTAATGGTGGCTGCAAGAAGCTTGAGAGTAGATAAGCAAAATTCAAAATAAATCAGTAAATCAGGGCGGAATATGTAGCAGTTTATATTAAGAAGTTCACGTCGAATAACGGGAAATTTGAATTTCCCGTTGAGCATCGGAGCTGATTGACTGTGGCACGAATTCAACGGTAACCTAAATTTCCTATGAATGATCACGGTTAGTTCCACTCACTGCAAATCATAAATCACACATTCCTTTCAAATCTTAAAATTGAGTCATTCATATAATATAATCTTAAAATTTATCATTTATATATCGTTTTCTATTATCATGAAATTGTTCTATTCAAATACTAATATTAACAATTTTTCGAATTTTCAAATAAAAAAATTGATATCATAAAAATTATAGTAAGGTTAGTAGCATAAAAATTTACATCTATGATAATTTAATAATAAAATTAAAAATTAAAAATTGAGTTTCACTATAATTTCTAGATTTGATTGTGTAGGATCTTTTTGCATCGACATTTTAGATCATACTCTTGATTGCAGACTCGCACCAAATAAAAAGAGAGCGAGAGAGGATAGGAAAAGGAGGCACACCAAATAAAAAGAGAGAGAGGGAAGGTAGGAAGAGGAGGCAATCAACCATTTTTCTCCTCCTGCTCTCTACCATCCTCATGATGGATCACGAGATTGATCTAACACGTTGATGCAAAAAGATCCAACACAATCAAATCTAGAAATTATATTGACTACAATATGGATTGTGGAAACTTGATATCATTAATTAAAAATTTAAGTTATTTCATTATTTTCATACTTTGTACTAATAAATTGCTCTATGAATTCTTTCAAATCAATAAGTTCAAATTGTTGAGAATTGTGTCTCAGCCTTGCAACCTTTTATCAGAAAATTCTAGAATTTGTTTGTGGTAGTTCTCCACATGTTTATGTGTTGGAAAAAGGTGTATGAGTTATTAAAAATGTGCCTTGTCCCTATTAGAATATAGGAGGGTTGTTTTTAGAGTATAAACAACTCATTGTATGAATTTAATGGGGGTCTAAACTAGAGGACAAAATTATGGACGAAAATACTATTTTAACTTGGTTGTGGGTAACATGTGGCATGGTTGTTTTGCCCATGGTTTTGTAAAACCACAAATGGTTTCCAGGTTGTAAATCA
This sequence comes from Sequoia sempervirens, assembly GCA_007258455.2. Taxonomy (NCBI): domain Eukaryota; kingdom Viridiplantae; phylum Streptophyta; class Pinopsida; order Cupressales; family Cupressaceae; genus Sequoia; species Sequoia sempervirens. Next base: position 22,068 of record VDFB02347045.1, read on the forward strand.
CTATAAAAGGAGGGCTTGGGGAGGTGTTTGTATCATCGAGTTTAGTTTGCAAAACTGAGTGCTAGAAGGAGTCTCTCCGAGTCCGAGTTTGAGTTGTGGTGATGCGCTCCTGTAAGAACTTGCATTGCAAGTGTATTGTAATCTTCTTGATTTGATAATACATTGTGCAGGTTTTGGAGGGTGGGGTTTTTCTCCCAGAAGGGTTTCCCCATGGTAATTACTATGTTATGTGTTTATTGTGATATTTTTATTTATGCATGTTTATTTGTCCATTGAAATCTCTATAATAGTTAGTTGACTTTGCATAATCGTCCTCTCAAGATTAGCGTAGGAAGCGATTCTGTGCACCTTTGCTTCCTTACAAGTGGTATCAGAGCTTGGCCAGTTTCGGTTCTATTTGTTGGGTACAGGGTTTTTTGAGCTAATCAAGTGTAATGTCCCCATTTTTTGAGCATCAGAGTTCATAAGGATTAGCCTATCAATTGACCCTCGTAGGCTAACATTGATAGTTAGAGGGTCCTTTGTGGCAGTAATCAGGGTGTTTTTCTCCTTCAGAGCTCAATATGGGTTCAGTTTGGCCTTTATTTGACTCAATTCTTCATACTTACTATTTATAGTAAGTCACCATTTTAGGGGAGTCAGGGTTACTAAATTTAGTAAGGCACCTGAACAGGTCTCAGATGCAGTGTTGACCTCTTATTTGGTTGGATGGGCAAAATATTAAATGATTAATGATTAATTATCATTAAAGGTACTTTAATGATAATTAAATATTATAAAGTTAAATTATAAATTAAAAGTGTACTTTATTTCCGATGAGGCCATGACCCTCAATTTAAATCACTTAAAGTACATTTTTATATTATTATTTTGGCCACCCAAGGTTAGAGAGATATTATAAAGTTTTATTAAAAACCTAAAGTGGATTTCAAAAGAGGATTAAAAGCAACTTAAGAGGTCGACCTTCTTGAGGTTTTATAAAAGGGCATCAAAGGCATTCGAATTCATTATGTCTTGAAGAATATTAAATTGTGTCTTTGGAGTTCGTGCTTGGAGAGGAAACCAATTACGGTTTTCTGCCAATTCCGCATTGGAGAACGAAAACTCTTCAATGTTAGTGCAATTTTGAGGCTGTGCAATACCAGCTGATATTATTGCTTGAGAGGGCTTCATTCAGGAGTCCGTTTGGAGCTTACAGGTGAAAAATCAACATAAGGGTTTGAAGTTTATTGCTGAAGAACATTTATAGTTGGTTGTGAATCATCCTTCTTTTGCACATGGAGTTACATCATTCTTGTTGGGAGAGATTATCAACAAATTATTCAAGGTTTTAAGAGCAGATTGCAAGTTTTTTCATCCACTGCTATAGTATTCACGTGAATTGTACCCGCGTGAATAGTGTCACGCTACAGTGATACGTGAATAGTAAAATCACTACAGTGATTGCTACAGTGAGATGCTTGAGTTTCACTCTTTCCCATGTAAAGTCTCTTTTCTGACCTGCATTGGAGTTATGGGTGTTATTCTCCAGTCCTAGCAGATTAAATCAGGTTCTCAATGCACTTTGTTTTCTTACTTTAATTTGTTTCAGACTTGTAATCAATTTGGTAAATGTTCAATGATTGTTGTGTAAGTTCTAAGGATATCATACAATCGAATTAGTGCCATTATTACTAATCAGAATGAATGCAAGGTTGAAGACCAGTTTGATCATGTTATGGACGCTTTGTTTCAAACATTCTGTAGCTTATTTCTGATATGTTGTAGCTTCTAAATATCATCAAAAATCTTTTATTCTGCAATTATAATCTGTTGTTACCACAAAATCATAGTTGGAGATCATAAACTGGTATTTAACTTTTGTTACCATGCCTATTATTGACTGAAACAAGTCCAGAATTACTGTTGTGTACATTTCTGGGTGCTATCTTACCATGGTTGTGTGTAAATAATGTTCTAGACTGAGTCTTTTAAGTGCTGTTCAAATTCTAGGTTAATCTAGTTTGTGACAGTCATGCCTACACTCAGAAAATCCATGAAATAATTGTTGTTCCATTCATTGCTGTTAAGGGTTCAGATTTGCATACTTCTGGTATGAACTCATAATTTCATGAAATGTAAGAGACAAATCTGTATTAAAGTCACTTGTTCCTTTTAAAGGATATTATGGATTTGTTTTCCAGCCTTCATAGTACTATCAGCATACCAATTACATTTGATCATTGGCATATGTTATTTGCACTTTCTTTATTCCTTGGTGAAACATCATTGAAAACTCAAGCAATACCCAAACACTGAAAACATTGAAAATCAAACAAAGGCAGAAAATTGTGGTTGGTTAGAGTCCACGAGGTGTGGGTTCTCACAGTGGTATCAAAGTGGTTTCCTGCCAACCTGTTGGGTGATGGTTGCATTCATTTGGTGGGAAAATTAGCAGTTACACAAGTTAGTTGGAATTGTTTTCAATTTGAACAGTGAAAATGGGCTTCATGAAAACATTGCTCAGTGATAAACAGGCATTCAAAGAACTTGAACAATCCCAATACAAGCTCAATCGAGAGTTGCTACGTTTAAAGCAAATGCTTTCAAAGTTTGGGTTGCCTAAAAGACTCAATTCACTTCCTACCAGCAAAGGTCGAACACCACGAAACAAAGAAGAAGAAGTGATTAGCATGTTTAAGGAGTATAGCACTCTTCCTCAAAAAATTAAGAAGGAACTTCCTTTCAAGAGTTACATGGATTTGCACCCGAGTCTTTGCCATAAGATAGAGTTTGCAAGGAAGAAATATCACACTATAGCTCATGAATTGCTTACACATGAAATGGATAGAGAATCTACACATAAAGATGATACAACTCTTCATCAGAATGATTTGGTATCTTCAAATTCCTATGAAGTATGCAGATATTTATATGATGAATTTGATAGACATGCTGATTTAATTCAAGAAGATACTAGCATAGCTTTGGGTAATGATTTATCTACATCATCCTTGCAAAAGGTGACTCAAGAAGTTTCTACTATGGAGGCTACTTCTGATTTTCATAGCAGCAATGATGAAACTTTGCATGAGACAACAGTGTTTTCACATGTGCAAAATGATCCTATTGAATTGTTGCATGAAAGTACTCAGGAATTGGGTACTAATGATGCATTGTATGTTGGGGATTCATGTCATGGTGAGTCTGATTTTCCAGATCAGACCTTTGAAAACAAGCTAGAAGATTCATATGTTGATATGGAATCCCAGGATCGTGCTTCGGATGGGCATGCAGTTACCTTGGGAGTGGAAGTGTGTGAAGATACTGTCATACCAGCAACTTCTACCTTATCAGTTGAGCCATCCTTTGAGGTACAAAGCAGCAGTACCTTAGATGTTGAGGTGTGCATGGATGAAAGCACACATGATGCTGCTTATCATGTAGTGAGTGATGACGAATCAGCCTCATATCATAGTGCATATTGTGAACCGGAAAACTTGTATGGGGGTCATAAGCTACATAATCCTCATCATTTGGTTGGGCAACTAAAAGTGAATGACAATATGATTGCCAGAACCATTGAGCATTTTGATGTTGCTCGTCAGATGTTGGCTACCTATGGTTGGAGTACTCCTTTGACAAATGAGCATGGTGATAGTGGTTTTTCCCTTGCAGAGATACATGCACTTCGAGAAGGAATTGGAATGATGAAACAAAATTACCTAAAACTACTTGCGGATAGGGATTTTCTTCTCTAGTGGGATTGCATTTGTTATGACGCATTGAAGGGGAAGGAGGAGGAGGCTAACGAGCTCTCTCATGAGCTTGAGGTGACTATGGACTCATTGCAGAGCACCCAGTTGGCCCTTTAGGAGTCTTATTCATGGTTGGACAAGCTTACTGTGGAGTTAAGTTTGGCACAGTCTCAACTAGCTACAAATATAGTACAGTTACATACAGTGGCAGTCAGTGAGGATCATATATCCACGAGTTGTAGTGAGGATGTGGTCAAATCCATCATGGTTACAGGAGCAGTTGATACAGATGGGACAAGTGCATTGGTTGAAAGTTGCAGGGAACCACATGTTACACCTGGTTCTCCTGAGGTTACTCCCATGATAGGTGTTGTAGGGGCGATTATTGTTAGCTCTTGCAACATAATAGTTGATTCATCAAAGAGTTGTGTGACAACTGTCGACACTACTCCATCTTCTTCACAGGAGGTAGGCATAATACCATTCAAGTGGGAGATCGGTTCTCATGATGATTTGTCTCCCTTTTCTGGAAGCAAATCAGTTATTTCATCCCATGCAGTTGATCATGATCAGTCGCTTGATGAACCAATTCAGGAGTATGATTTAATCTACTGTTCCAGGGGCTCAACAGTGGATGATTCAAATCATAATAGAATGATTGTGCAATTTGTGAATAATCTGTTATTTGAGTTGGATGGTGATTCGACCTATGATAATCCACTCTTCAAGTTGGAAGCCAATAACACTCCTAAAACAAGTTCAGGATTAAGCGATAATCGCAGTGTTTGGAATTTTCTTAGTGCATCAAAATTCCAAACAGAGATCACAAAGGAGTTTTGCAGTGTGTGCTTAGTGAGGAGTGCCTATAGTTTTACTTTTGATCCACTAGTACATGATCTGTATTTGATGCACAATCCTTATGCATAGGATTTTTCTTTGGGTGTAGTTGAGGGGAGTAGCCCAATACTGTGTGCAGAGTTACCATCTTCCAAAGATGGGATTAGCGGCTGCAAGTACTCGACTCAGTTATTTACAGGAGATTATTTGCAGGGGCAGCAATCAGTTATCCATCATGATGAGATGTACTCGACAGGGGTTGCTACTTTAGTGTCACAGTGGTTACAAGGTGATTATGATGCCAGTGGACATGATGGTTTGGTTAGTCAACACATCCATGGGAGTCTAGCAGAGGATGGAGATAGTTGTTGTGATACAAATACTTTCTGATGTTCATATTCCCACAATATGGTTGGATGTGTGTACAGATTATGTTGGGATCCAGGTGGCGATAGGATTGGTACTATGTTTTGGATGGGTCCCCATGGATTACTTCACCACTTCTAGCATGGTGAAGTTGAGGTCAGAGTAGCGCAAAGGAAGTCAGAGAGTATTAGGCTTGGCAGACTTCCATTCTGGGTTTGGGATCCAGGGATATTTTGCACAACTATGTTTATGTTGGTGCTACAGGAGTCAATTAGGGATGTGTGGGACATTTCACAATTTTTCTTTTGGGCCTCCCGAGGATTGGAGTTTCTTTGCAGTGGAGATTGCTTGGGGACAAGCAATTTCAGGGAGGGTGGACTGTAATGTCCCCATTTTTCAAGCATCAGAGTTCGTAAGGATTAGCCTATCAATTGACCCTCATAGGCTAACACTGATAGTTAGAGGGGTCCTTCGTGGCAGTAATCAGGGTGTTTTTCTCCTTCATAGCTCAATATGGGTTCAGTTTGGCCTTCGTTTGACTCAATTCTTCATACTTACTATTTATAGTAAGTCACCATTTTAGGGGAGTCAGGGTTACTAAATTTAGTAAGGCACCTGAACAAGTCTCAGATGCAGTGTTGACCTCTTATTTGGTTGGATGGGCAAAATATTAAATGATTAATGATTAATTATCATTAAAGGTACTTTAATGATAATTAAATATCATAAAGTTAAATTATAAATTAAAAGTGTACTTTATTTCCGATGAGGCCATGACCCTCAATTTAAATCACTTAAAGTACATTTTTATATTATTATTTTGGACACCCAAGGTTAGAGAGATATTATAAAGTTTTATTAAAAACCTAAAGTGGATTTCAAAATAGGATTAAAAGCAACTTAAGAGGTTGACCTTCTTGGGGTTTTATAAAAGGGCATCAAAGGCATTCGAATTCATTATGTCTTGAAGAATATTAAATTGTGTCTTTGGAGTTCGTGCTTGGAGAGGAAACCAATTACGGTTTTCTGCCAATTCCACATTAGAGAATGAAAACTCTTTAGTGTTAGTGCAATTTTGAGGCTGTGCAATACTAGCTGATATTATTGCTTGAGAGGGCTTCATTCAGGAGTCCGTTTGGAGCTTACAGGTGAAAAATCAACATAAGGGTTTAAAGTTTATTGTTGAAGAACGTTTATAGTTGGTTGTGAATCATCCTTCTTTGACACATGGAGTTGCATCATTCTTGTTGGGAGAGATTATCAACAAATTATTCAAGGTTTTAATAGCAGATTGCAAGTTTTTTCATCCACTGCTACAGTATTCGCGTGAATTGTACCCACGTGAATAGTGTCGCGCTACAGTGATACGTGAATAGTAAAATCGCTACAGTGATTACTACAGTGAGATGCTTGAGTTTCACTCTTTCCCATGTAAAGTCTCTTTTCTGACCTGCATTGGAGTTATGGGTGTTATTCTCCAGTCCTAGCAGATTAAATCAGGTTCTCAATGCACTCTGTTCGCTTACTTTAATTTGTTTCAGACTTGTAATCAATTTGGTAAATGTTCAATGATTGTTGTGTAAGTTCTAAGGATATCATACTATCGAATTAGTGCCATTATTACTAATTAGAATGAATGCAAGGTTGAAGACCAATTTGATCATGTTATGGACGCTCTATTTCAGACATTCTGTAGCTTATTTTTGATCTGTTGTAGCTTCTAAATATCATCAAAAATCTTTTATTATGCAATTATAATCTATTGTTACCACATAATCATAGTTGGAGATCATAAACTGGTATTTACCTTTTGTTACCATGCCTATTATTGACTGAAACAAGTCCAAAATTACTACTGTGTACATTTCTGGGTGCTATCTTACCATGGCTGTGTGTAAATAATGTTCTAGACTAAGTCTTTTAAGTGTTGTTCAAATTTTGGGTTAATCTAGTTTGTGACAGTCATGCCTACACTCAGAAAATCCACAAAATAGTTGTTGTTCCAGTCATTGCTGTTAAGGGTTCGAATTTGCATACTTTCGGTATGAACTCATAATTTCATGAAATGTAAGAGACAAATCTGTATTAAAGTCACTTGTTCCTTGTAAAGGATATTATGGATTTGTTTTCTAGCCTTCATAGTACTATCAGCATACCAATTACATTTGATCATTGGCATATGTTATTTGCACTTTCTTTATTCCTTGGTGAAACATCATTGAAAACTCAAGCAAAACCCAAACACTAAAAACATTGAAAATCAAACAAAGGCAGAAAATTGTGGTTGGTTAGAGTCCACCAGGTGTGGGTTCTCACATCAAGGTTTGAGTGGGAGCTTGTGTAGAATATTATATTTTTTGTATTGCAGGATTGTAAAGATGGCAAGCACGTCAGGGAGAATTGATGTAGAGAAGTTTTTTGGCACAAACTTTGAGATGTGCAAGCTAAAGATGGAAGATTTGTTAATTGATCGAGATCTATGGGATGTGGTGGATGAGAATATGCTGAGGCCCGTAGATCCAACTTTAGCTGCACAATATGATGTAATGGATAGAAAAGCTAAAGGTCTCATAAGATTGTGTCTTGCAGATTCAATTCTAATTAATGTCCATGAAGAATCTACTACAAAGAAGCTTTGGAAGAAGCTAAGTGAGATCTATCAAGAGAAATCACTTGTGAACAAGATTTTCTTGAGGAAAAAGTTGTATTCCTTGAGAATGGAAGAAGGTGGACAAATTTATGAGCATCTGGAAAGCTTTAATATGTTGGTGACTTAGTTGACCTTAGTTGGGGTGAAAATGGATGAAGAAGAAAGGTACCAAATCTTGCTATGTTCGTTGCCAGACTCATGGGACAACCTTGTCATGGCCATAGGGAGCACTTCAGTTGTCTTGAAGATGGAGGAGGTTGTTGGTTCTCTACTTTCTGAGGAGATGAGAAGGAAGGTCTCTCTGAATGCCAAAGAGGCTTTGAGTGTTCAAGGAAGACCAAAAGAAAGAGGCAAGAATGAAAAGCAACATGGCCATTCTAAGTCCAAGAATAAGGGGAGATCAAAATATCCTGGTAAGTCTGTAATGACCCCTTTTTATTGGAAGCACTTAATCCCAAAATCTTGCATTCAAAGTGTTTCTCAATGAGACATTAGAAACATTAGAGATCAATAAATTTCAGTAATAACATCTAATAAGATCAAGGATGATATGAAATTTCATTCTTGTCAAAGGATTATTCATTTCCTTCTTATCACTCACTATGAATGATCCTTCTATATATATTTCATAAGCACATTAAACATCTTTCAAGATCCCATAGATGGAATTCTATTATACCATTTAACCTCATAGCGAGTGAATAGTCAATATTACTTATAAGGCTCAATAATTGCTACAAGCATCATTATTGGATAGTCGTAAATAATATTATATATATATACACTTATCAATTGTTAGCATGTCCTTCCAACTCTCAATATACTTATCCATCCTGATAAGAGGCGGATCTGAAGTCTTGTATGAGTGTCATATATACACTTGTTCCATGATTGTTTAATAAGACAGATATGATTGCACACCAATGGTTATGATAGAATATACAACAATAACATAATCAGTTATCTAATTCAATATAACGAATCAATAAGACTATAATAATAAGTGTAAATAATAACGTGTGTAATATTCCGATTACAAATACTATTATTATAATTCATATCCATAAATATAAATTATTATTTTAATCCTCATCAGATTTCCATAGTGCATTAACTGATTAATATTCTATTCCATTAAATACTTACTAGATTTCACCATTTACTAAGCTGATTATTATTCTAATTCATAAATTACTTATTAAGTCCTTGTGTACATCCTCACTATATTCACTAAACTAGATAAACGTATTCAGAAATACTTACCTTGTTTGCTGTTTGTCTGCCCATATTCCTTTCCTTTATCAGCCACGATCTTTTTCCCAAATTGGTTTGAAATGGTCTTCTTTTTATAGATTGATCTGCCAAGAGTCGTTATCATCCTGCAGGCTCAGTCCGTCTCCTCCTTTCTTCCCCAGCAATGGTTCTCATTAAATATCGAACCTTTGCTTAATGAAAAGTCTTGTCTTTTCCCAAGCGCTTCCTTTGAGTTACTTTTTTGGGTAACTAATCGCTAGGTTCTTAACTTTATTTGTGTGTGATGCTTTAAACAGCTACGGTTATGTTTAAATAATAATGATGCTTTATTTGTGTGTGATGCTTTAAACATCTACGGTTATGTTTAACTTTATGCTTAACCTTGGAGAAAACTCCCTGGTTAAGCACGCTTGAGCTAGAGCAGTACTGGGATGGGTGACCTCCCGGGACGGACCAGTGCTTCACCTCTGTGAGCATCACCTAGATGCAATGAGTGCTAAGTGGACCATTCGATATCATGAGAGATGGGTTCTTGTTGAGCCACTACTCATGAAACATGGGTTAATGAGTTTGACTCGAAACTACACGGTTGAATCCCGATTAGCAATATCATAATTTGACACGTGGAAAATACCTCCTACTTATCAATTGATGAGCTAAAGGGGCTCTATATGAATGGTTCATAAGGCACAACACTTCTGAAGGTTTTGCAAATGGGGTAACAACTCAAGCGGGCTTAACCTTGGAGAAAACTCACAGTTAAGCGGCTTGAGCTGGCAATCTTGGGATGGGTGACCTCCAGGAGACGGACCAGTACTTCACCTCTGTGAGCATCACCTAGATGCAATGAGTGCTAAGTGGACCATTCAATATCATGAGAGATGGGTTCTTGTTGAGCCACTACTCATGAAACATGGGTCAATGAGTTTGACTCGAAACTACACGGTTGAATCCTGATAGCAATATCATAATTTGACACGCTGTGGAAAAACACCTCCTACTTATCAATTGATGAGCTAAAGGGGCTCTATTATGAATGGTTCATAAGGCACAACACTTGCTGAAGGTTTTGCAAATGGGGTAACAACTCAAGCGGGCTTAACCTTGGAAAACTCCCCGGTTAAGCGCTTGAGCTGGAGCAGTACTGGGATGGGTGACCTTGACGGACAGTGCTTCACCTCTGTGAGCATCACCTAGATGCAATGAGTGCTAAGTGGACCATTCGATATCATGAGAGATGGGTTCTTGTTGAGCCACTACTCATGAAACATGGGTCAATGAGTTTGACTCGAAACTACACGGTTGAATCCTGATAGCAATATCATAATAATGATCATGTAACAATAGTTTATTTTATCTTTATAAGAATATTTATATAGGGTCCACAACAACAAACGATGTTTCTATATTATTTAGAATTCTGATCGATCTTAATTTTATCTTCATTATATGTTATTTATTATTATTTTATTTTAAAGTTGATTTTTTACTTGTATTTAAATATTTGATATCTATAAAATAATCTTATTATTATTTTATTCTATTGTATGGTATTTTATAAGATTAATTGTTCTATTATAATAATTGTGTAATTATAATATTATCTTGTAATTATAAAAATTGTATTGCATTTATGTATTTGTATTTCAATGCTTAGTAATTTTAGTGTTCTATTTTAGAGACATGGCAGTCCACCCTGCCCAAGATTGCTTGTCCTCAAGCAATCTCAAACTTGAATTACAACTACTAAGAAAGTCTTTTTATCATTGTTAAGCTCAAGTGATTATAAACGCACATGATGTAGCTATGTTGAAAACATACAAAGGTTATATGCAAGCATACACATAGATACTCATGCTAAGAATGTATCGATCACATCAGACATAGAGAAGATATTTCAAACATGTAGCAATCAATGTCATACAATAGGAACACATATAATCACTCATGTTGAATACATGTCATACATGGAGCAATTTGTCATATATGGAATAGTCACAAGGTATGCACATAAGATATTGTAAGTCACAATCACCATAGTAATGAAGCCAGTAACATATGAAGCATGAGAAAACATACATAAGTTTTGTTACAAAGCATATTAAGAGGGTTCTCATGTATGAAGAGACTTGACAAACATGAATTAATCACACATAAGCTTTCATGAAATAATCGTGTTGAGGTGCACCAAACAATCACTTGCAAGATATGATACAAATATTTCGGAAACACAAGTAAGGCACGTTGTTGCACTCAAAGTATGCAAATACACTCAAATAAGTCTACATGTTCAATTAAAGCATACACTCAAAATATAAATCATGCATTACAGAAGTATACACACGTAGTAATCTTGCTAACGTACATTAGGCCTAAGGCAAGCATGAGGCACACTCATTAGGATATGAATCATACATTTGAACACATGAAGGAATTAAAGCATGAAGTACAAGCATGAACAAATACATGGATCATACATCAACATGGAACATAGTCTCGAATACATAAAGCATGAAGTACTCACACTTGAATACATAAAGCATGGGTATGCTTGTCAATCATGAGGATGCACGAGAGTGGAGTAGACATGTTGAAAACACACCATTCATGAATGACACATCATAAAGTTATCCACAGATCAGTCATGTAGACTTTATAGTAATCATAGATACAAAACATGGAGCAAGCATGATCACAGATTACACCCGAAGCATACAAACTCATGAAATACACTTATAAATACATGGAGTAAGGCACACTAGGTGAGAAAAATACATATAGTAGCATAAGGCATGTAAATCATGTAATTATACTTAGGAAAAGAAATACACTTGAAGTACATATGTAGAGCACATAAACTCCGACAAGGTATGCAATCCATACATACTCATAAGGTTGGAAGCAAGCATACATAGAGGAATTACTTAAGACATGAATATGTAGAGCATTCAAGTACACTCAAATTTACTTCTATGCATGGAATAAATGCACTCGATAAAAATACACTTGAGATGCATGTAGTGTAATCATGGGGCATAGATTTTAAAAGACAATTAAGGATACTCAAGCATACGCATAAATACACAACATGAAGCATAATGAAATGATCATACATATAAGAGTGCTCCCAGATACACAGCAAATAAAAACAACTACATACAACATACACTTATGTACATCAGTCATGAAGTAAACAAGATGCTAACCAAGAAACAAAAACACCCAAATACATCGTCATGAAGGGAACACTTGAATTCAAAGTCACAAAGTATACAAAGGTGGAGAGTATACACTCGCATACAAATACATTGTAAATATGCACTCAAATATGAACACAAGATCATATACACTCAAATATAGTCATAAGTCAACTCAATCATAGAATATACACTCAAATACAAATGCAGTCATAGAGTATACACCCAATTGCAAATTCAACCATAATTCATAAAGTATACACTCAAATACAAATTCAATCACGGTTATAGGGTGTACAATCAATTACAAATACACTTGAATGAAGTATGCTGTCAGAAAATCAAGAAGGTGGATTTGGTGTATCCCATACTACACCGTGGACCCATCCTCCTTCCCAAGGTCATCGAGTATACACATAAACATCAAGCAGACACGCAAATACATATAATGCACAAGCATTCACATGAACATATGTTACGAAGCATTCAATTTGTAAATTTCTAAGCAAACTAAATAGATATTAAAACACCCCAAGTTATCTTTGCTCATCCAATTCAAAAGAGGTAAGAGTGGACCATGCACAAGGATGCCCTTAGCGCCTCTCTTCTCAGCCCAAAGGTAGTCAATAAACACTTGTTGTATTGACTCCCTCGGCCCTCCTGGGTAGACCCGCTGCCATCCAAGAGGGTGGCCTACCTCGAAGAGATCCTAGTACCTGCTCTCCTTCATGGGCGTCCAATCCTCCTCCCCTATGATTGGATTGAAACAAAATGATAATTTGGTGATGGGTAGACACACAATCCATGCGATAGTTTGGAGGAAGGATTCCCATAGGAGGCCCTTAGAGCACTCCCTTCTTAGCCCGAGAGCGGGCAACCAACACCCGTGGAAATGACCCCCTCGGCCCTCTTTGGCAGACCTGCAGTCATCAAATGAGGGTGGTCTACCATGAAGGGACTCTAGTATCTGCTCAACCTATCGATTCCATCCCCAACCCACTACACGATTGTTGATACAAACAATTGCATCTTACCTTATTACAAGACACAATTACAACATGCTATGAGGATTCATGAATTCATTAAAATATTAATAATCTATTTATCATATACATTAGCCCTTAAATCTATTAATCACCAATCCTTTATCAATCATTTATAACACATTTAACAAATATTGTTTTCCAACTATATAAAGGTATTGCTGATTTAGGGCTATGAAAATATGCACCTAAAAATTACCACTTTGATATGCAAAAACCCCCATCCAATGATGCCGCCTTCGTATGCTTTGTTGAAATAGAATGATAGATCATCATAGCATCATTAGTTGTCCAATTCAAAATAACATATTAGCAATACTATAATAGTGACATGCATTCCCAAAATAAATTACATCAATTAGACAAATATTATCATGCGTAAATTGTATTGATCAATTGCCTATTACATATTTACTAGTCATCATATATATATATATTTATCAATGATATTTAGAAATGCCTATTACGTACTCATCAGTCCTCATATATTTAGGTATATTTATCAATGATATTTAGATATGCCTATTCATCAGTGATTTAATTTCTTATTTATCTGCCAAAATAATGTCATTGTTTCTTATTCAACATCTTATAATTTTAGAAGGGATGTGACCCATACCTGATCTGCAATAGAGGATACCTTTGTCTTAGTTGGTTTGCATACATTATTTTCACAAGATGGCAGGAAAGTTGCTCTGATACCACTTGTAATGTCCCCTTTCTGATAGAAAAACTTAAACCCGAATCTTGCATTCAAAGTATTTCTCAAAGAGACATTGGAAACGTTAGAGATCAATAAATTTCAATGATAACTTCTACTAAGATCGAAGATGTTATAAATATTTCGTTCTTGTCAAATTTTTATTCATTTCCTTCTTATCACTCACTATGAATGATCCTTTTATAATATATTTTATAAGTACACTTGGTTAGATATTAAACATCTTTCAATATCCCATAGGTGGAATTCTATCATACCATTTATCATCATAATGAAAGAATAGAGTCATTCTTATAAATCTCAATAATTGCTGCAAGCATCATTATTGCATAATCGCATATAAAATGTATATAGATATACATTTTATATGCGATTATGCAATAATGATGCTTGCAGCAATTATTGAGATTTATAAGAATGACTCTATTCTTTCATTATGATGATAAATGGTATGATAGAATTCCACCTATGGGATATTGAAAGATGTTTAATATCTAACCAAGTGTACTTATAAAATATATTATAAAAGGATCATTCATAGTGAGTGATAAGAAGGAAATGAATAAAACTTTGACAAGAACGAAATATTTATAACATCTTCGATCTTAGTAGAAGTTATCATTGAAATTTATTGATCTCTAACGTTTCCAATGTCTCTTTGAGAAATAATTTGAATGCAAGATTCGGGTTTAAGTGTTTCTATCAGAAAGGGAACATTACAAAGTCCAAGGCAATTTGCTGGAATTGTGGCAAACCTGGACACTTCCGAAAGGACTTCAAAGAGAAGAAGAAGAAGAAGCAAGATTCTGATTCTGATTCTGAGTCCAAGAAGGAAGATGGAGATGCTTTCATCACAGCATTGGCCACTCATGCAGGTGACAATGCATGGTTGATAGACTCAGGTGCATCTTTCCACATGACTCCTAATAGAAATTGGTTTAGTAAGTATGAAAATTTTGATGGTGGTAAGGTGTATTTGGGTGATAACTCTATTCTTGATATTGTTGGTTGTGGAAGTATTCATGTGAAATTTTTTGATGGTAGAATTAGAAGATTTGATGGTGTCTTGCATATCCCGGGACTAGCAAGAAATTTGTTATCTATTAGCAAACTAATAGATGCGGGTGTGCTTGAACAGTTTTCTGAAGCAGGTGTGAAAATTGTGAGAGGTGCTATGGTAATAGCAAGAGGAAGAAAATTGGGTACATTGTACCAGCTCGATGCATGCATGGTTGAGTGCAATAGTACTTCTGATAAAATTGTGAAAAGGACTACTTTGTTGGAGAAGGAGAGGGTTTCTCTTTCAACAGATGGTCATGGTTTTTGGGTACCCAAGGGTGCTCTATCTACCGAATCAAATTTTCCTGCAGAGAAGACCATGTTATGGCACCAAAGACTCGGCCACATAGGTGAGAAGGGTCTACGGACCTTGAAAAATAAAAACCTTGTTGATGGGTTGAATGACTGCAATCTTGAGTTTGATTTTTGTGAGCATTGTATCTATGGTAAACAAAATCGTATTCAGTTTTACTCGAGTTCTCATAAGTCTTCATGTATTTTGGATCTTATCCATTCAGATGTATTTGGTCTAGTTGATGTTTCTTCTATTGGTAGATCAGTTTATTATGTTTCTTTCATTGATGATTTCAGTAGAAGAACATGGGTTTATTTTCTTAGGAGTAAAGTTGAAGTTTTCTGTCGTTTCAAAGAATTTAAAGCAATGGTTGAGTTGCAGACTGGAAAGAAGATAAAGTGTTTGAGAACTGATAATGGTGGTGAATATTGCTCTAATAATTTTGACACATTTTGTAAAGATTGTGGTATTAATTGAGAGAAGACGACTCTGTATTCTCCATAGCAGAATGGAGTTGCAGAAAGAATGAACATGACCTTGATGGAGAAGGCTAGGAGTATGCTGAGTGGAGCTGGACTGGAACAAAAGTTCTAGGCTAAAGCTATTGCCACTGCTTGCTACCTAATAAACAGGTCTCCTACATCAGCTCTTGTTGATAAGACGCCAATGGAAGTGTGGTTCGGCCACAAGCCTTCACTTAGACATTTGAGAGTGTTTGGTTGCGAGGCATATGCTCATGTGCCAAAGGAGAAGTGGAAAAAATTGGACAACAAAGCTATCAAATGTATCTTCATCGGATATAGTTATGGTGTGAAAGGATACAAGCTTTGGGATCCTGTTGCACAAAAGGTATTTTATTCTAGAAGTGTTATTTTTAGAGAAACTAAGCCTTCTTCTATTATAGTGTAGCTAGAACAGATGGAAGAAAAGAAATATGTGATTCAACTACCTGCTACACCTGAGAAAGTTGAATGGAGGCCCTTAGAAAGACAAGAAGTTGAGGAGAGCTCTATGAGTTCTGAATCATTAGAGGAAGAGGGAGAACCTGAACCTGAACTAGATCTTGTTCGAAGGTCTAGTAGACAGAGGAAAGCACCAGAAAGGTATGGATATTCTCTTGATGATTGGAGGTGTATATTTGCTTTGAATGCTAATATTGATGAACCAAGATATGTAGAAGAGGCTTTTGGTATGAATGATTTAGAGTCCTGGAAAATAGCCATGGAAGAAGAGATGGCAACTCTTAAGAAGAATGACACATGGGACCTTGTACCATTTCCTAAAGGACGAAAGCCTATTGGTTGTAAATGGGTGTTCAAAAGGAAGATGGGTTCAGATGGAAGCATTGAGAAGTATAAAGCACGTTTGGTTGCAAAAGGTTACTCCTAGGTTGCAAGAGTTGATTATGGTGAAATTTTTTTCCCCTGTAGCAAAAATGACATCCATTCGATTTTTACTTTCTATTGCAGCTGCTTATGATCTAGAGGTTGAGCAGATGGATGTGAAAACAACTTTCCTTCATGGAGATTTGGAGGAAGAAATTTATATGACACAGCTAGAGCACTTTGTGGTGAAAGGTAAAAGTCATTTGGTCTGTAAGTTGAGGAAATCCTTGTATGGTTCAAAACAAAGTCATAGGAAGTGGTACCAGAAGTTTGATACATATGTTTTGAGTTTGGGATTTGTGTGATCTAAATTTGATCATTGTATATATTACAAATCTGATGGTGATTATTTCCTGGTTATTGCCTTATATGTTGATGACGTGTTGTTTATTGGCAAAGGAAAAGGTTTGATTGCAGAATTAAAATCTCAGCTCTCAGCAAAGTTTGAAATGAAAGATCTTGGTGCAGCAAGGCATATTCTAGGAATGGAGATTATAAGAGATAGGAAAAATAGAAAGCTTTGGCTAGGTCAGAGTAAGTATGTTGGTACAATTCTGAGAAGATTCAATATACAGGATTCCAGACCATTGAGTGTTCCTGTTACTATGGGAACAAAGCTTTCTAGCTCACAGTGTCCTACATCCCCATTGGAGATGGAAGAGATGAGTTGAGTACCATATCAGAGTGTTGTTGGAAGTTTGATGTATGCTATGGTCT
The DNA here is from genome assembly GCA_007258455.2 of Sequoia sempervirens. Classification (NCBI taxonomy): domain Eukaryota; kingdom Viridiplantae; phylum Streptophyta; class Pinopsida; order Cupressales; family Cupressaceae; genus Sequoia; species Sequoia sempervirens. The sequence goes on from VDFB02347045.1 coordinate 39,329, forward strand.
GTACAAGACTAGACATTGCCCAAGTAGTGGGAATACTTTCCCGTTACATATCTAATCCAAGAAGAGCACATTGGGATGCAGTAAAAAGAGTTTTTAGATACTTGCAGGGTACCTTAGAGTACTCTATATGTTTTCATGGAATAGGAAACAAGCATTCCTTGGATATTCAAGGCTATGTGGATTCAGACTGGGCCGGTAATATTGATAGAAGAAGATCCACCAGTGCATATGTGTTTACATTATTCGGTGGTGCAATCAGTTGGATGAGCAAGCGACAAGCTGTGGTCGCTTTGTCCACTATAGAGGCAGAGTATATGGCAGCTACTCATGCCTACAAGGAAGCCATCTAGCTAAAGAGATTGTGTTCAGATATAGAGTTCAAATAGGGTGTAGTGACAATTTATAGTGACAGTCAGAGTGCAATCTGCCTAGCGAAGAACCCGACATTTCATGCCAGGACCAAGCACATTCATGTACAATATCATTTTGTGAGAGATATGGTTGAAGATGGCAAGGTGGAGCTGGAGAAGGTGGAGACTTTGGTGAATGTTGTTGATGCATTAACTAAGCCCGTAAGCACAGAGAAATTTATATGGTGTTTAGAGTCTATGGGGCTCTCGGCCCCTGGCAATTAAGTCCATGACACTTTGGATCCCCTGACTCTTGCAAGGTGTTCGACAAGTGGGAGAATGTTGAGAATTGTGTCTCAACCTTGCAACCTTTTCTCAAAAAATTCTAGAATTTGTTTGTGGTAGTTCTCCACATGTTTATGTGTTGGAAAAAGGTGTATGAGTTGTTAAAAATGTTCCTTGTCCCTATTAGAATATAGGAGGGTTGTTTTTAGAGTATAAACAACTCATTGTATGAATTTAATGGGGGTCTAAACTAGAGGACAAAATTATGGACGAAAATGCTATTTTAACTTGGTTGTGGGTAACATGTGGCATGGTTGTTTTTCCCATGGTTTTGTAAAACCACAAATGGTTTCCAGGTTGTAAATCACTATAAAAGGAGGGCTTGGGGAGGTGTTTGTATCATCGAGTTTAGTTTGCAAGACTGAGTGCTAGAAGGAGTCTCTCCGAGTTCGAGCTCGAGTTCTGGTGATGCGCTCCTGTAAGAACTTGCATTGCAAGTGTATTGTAATCTTCTTGATTTGATAATAGATTGTGCGGGTTTTGGAGGGTGGGGTTTTTCTCTCGGAAAGGTTTCCCCATGGTAATTACTGTGTTATGTGTTTATTATGATATTTCATTTATGCATGTTTATTTTTCCATTGAAATCTCTATAATAGTTAGTTGAATTTGCATAATCGTCCTCTCAAGATTAGCGTAGGAAGCGATTCCGTGCACCTTTGCTTCCTTACACAAATTGTGTTATAATTTAATCATTTTTGAATTCAGCTCAAGAATGTATAGAATTTCTTGGAAGTGTGAGGTACAACAAATGAGCCTCGTCCTTAAGGGTAAATATGAACAAACTACATGCAACATCTTCATGTTTAACACTCAATAATCCTAAAATTCTTGAACTATTTAACATGTTATTGTGTAGTCCTAGCACCAGTTGAAGAGTATATAGGAAGATACCAATCAACATTCTTCAAGATGTCATGAACATCACTTGGAATTTAAGAGGAGTGTTTCCTAACTAGTTTTTTGTCATAGTAACAAAAATAATATTTATTTAACCATAAATCAAACAAGGTTGCCCTACTTCTAGTTCCAAACTATTGATGGGTTACTTCATACAACAACTTCATAAATAAAATAGCATTTTCTAAAAGGTGAATCAAATCATTCAAGGCTAAGAATACTTGTGTCTAGGTTGGCAATTCTATTAGAGATTCATGGAACAATCTCAAGAGATTATTGTCTTTACTTTTCAATTTATTAAGTTGCACATTCATTCTTATATTCACTCTAATTAAATTATAATGTTTGGTCAAATAATCTAAATTTATGATTTCGACTAGTTTAAATCATAGATAAATTCTACAAAAATATTATTTTTTTATAATTTCAAGAAATTAAAATCTTAATTCAACACTAGATGTAAATAAATAAAAAGAGGTAAAAAGAGAAAGGAAATAAAAAATAGAATACAAAAATATATTATTGAAATCAAGTTAATATGAATCCTCTAAACCAACTATGTAATGACCAATATGAATACAACCTTTAAACATGATAGTGTGAGATTCTAAGAGAATAGTTTAAAGTATTCTTTCTCCTTACCCACAACTTTTGCAAGATTTAATTAAAACTAATCTAGATAATAAATTAGTCTTAGAATAAGATAATTAAATTGGAAAATGCAAGCATTAACTGAAAATCAGTAATCTATTACAAAAGTGTTTGATATATAAAAATATAGGTTTCTGGAGGAACAATACCATGGCTATGCACTATAGATTTCCATTACAAGCACTAGATTTTTTCTAAATTCAATCTCTACCCCTTTACACTACAAATTATTTTGATCTATCTCATTCTTGGGATCATTATAATCAATATAGACCACTTTTCAATTTTTATTTATTTTTAAATGTTTATCTTATCTTCATGAAATCACTATAAATCAATGATTTTAAATAAATAGTTTTTTTGATAAATCTTTTCAATTTTATTCACATTGTTAGTTTTTGTTGGTGAATTCTTCATGATTATAAAAAGGTGATGGCAAAAAAAAAATGCATTAAATGATAAACATTAGATAACATATATCAACAACTTAATTTATATCTTGGGCTCAAGTTTTGCTACAACAAATTTTGAACTTAAAGATTTCAAAATGGGTCTCTATAAGAAACAAGCATCAATGATATTTTCAATGAGGATATAATTATGGTTGACCTAGTAGCTTTATTAAATTCGCCATGTTCAACTAGGGAAGATATTAATAAAAGATAGTTTGGGGCTCAACAAACTGTTAAAAGGAACATGATTGTAGAGCCACAAAATTCCACTACAACTATTTGATTAAAATAGAAATCAATGGTAGTAAATAAAATATAATATTATATTTAAATATAATTAAAATGCTAAAAATGTGTAGCCAATCCATTTTTTATGATGTACTATTAATGACTCCCTTCAATTTCAAAGCTAACATTTGAGTGGTATTTATTCCCAAGAATATAATTTCTATTGCACCATTGGTAGTGAAATGACACAAAGTTTGGGTGGGTTCCATCACAACAATGTTATAAAAAGAAGTCATCAATAAGATGGAGCCATTGTTTGCATAAAGGTAATATATAATGGTTGATACAAGCTCTTAAGATTGACATTATGACAAATCGAAGTTGGTGTGCTATTAGACCTAAAAAATTAGTGAGTTACCATAGCTAAATAAGTTGAGCTAGTGGGTCGAGGAATATTTTTATAAGTTTGTAGAGACTATGGATAGAATAAAGACACTTGTACCTTTGGACACGTGTCATGAAAGTGATCCTTTGAGCTATGCCCACACTAACACATTTTCTAATAGTGTCATTGGTCAAGAAAGATGGCACATTAGAGGAACTGGGTCCCAATTTTGATAAAGGAAAAATGGTATAGGTTGAAGACATGAAGTAGTGGAAATGTTGATTTTCTTTTAATCAATGGTGTGCACATCATTTCAAAGGTAATAATACGAAAATATTTCCTATTGCACTATTGGACAAGTATCAACATGTCAACAAATGGTAAATTGTGTGCCAAAGAAAAAGTCCTTCAAAATATTTTATGATATTTATGACAACTCTCCTAGCATGTGTTAGTTAATTGCTCTAGATGTGTTTTTCTTCTCATCTCAACTAAGTTATTAATCCTATTAATGGTGTTTGGTTACTTTAGCTCACCTTACCTTGCCTTTGGATAAGAATGTACTAGGAGATCTCAACATGAGGAATTAAATTTTAATGATGGTAATTGTACAAAGACCACATTGGAAGAATATTAAAGACCATCCTACACTTAATTACAATATATTTAGAGAAAAATGGATATCGTGGTGTACTTGACAGATAAGAAATGGAAAATGGTCTTCATAGTCACAATTTTGGATGGTAGGTTGAATAACGTTTTCAAGAACAAAGAATATTATTATGCTACATGCAATTCAATTGGTGTCAGGGGAGACTTTCCCATTCTCAAAACATTAATATCATGTGAATACAAACATCTCCTTAATGTCCATTACTATTGTCTTGAATGTGTGTGAGTCTAAGGAAGACATTAATATTACATTTGAGTCCTTAATTAGGCCACAATGAAGATGCAAGCTAATAATTTTTTTGGATGATGTAGTTGTTGGCTTGGGCTTCCATCTTAGCATGGGGACATGGCTTGTTATCAACCCTCCAAGAATTGAGCCTTATGTGTCATTCATTCTAATTGAATTAGGGGGGAATAAATATATTAGAAAGAAGAAGGCCAAGTGGGGCATCATTTTTTTAAGGGTGCAGTTGGAACCTTGGCATTGATGGCTCGATGGACTAGTCATTTATACTTGATCTTGGGATCTTAGAATCAAGTGAAGATGAAGATATTGAAACTATATTGCAGGTCTAGAAACTTAAATGTTATGTCATAATATGCATCCCAAACTAGCAGAGGTGATACCTTTTATAGATACAATGACATTTTGTCATGTAGTCTAATTATAAATAGTATTTTGTCTATTTTGTAGTCCTATGTAATTTTTTCTTTGGCCCTCCATAGGAGCAGCCTAATCTCTATAATATTTTCATTATCAAATGTTAATGGGTATGGCCCCCTTAGGCCAATTTCATCCATCTGAAAAATATATGCATTTAATATAAGTTATTAAATAAATACAAATTAAAATGAAAAAGGTTCTAAAAAATGAAAGGATTCACATTGCCTCAAAACTAAATTTTATTTTATTTTAGAATCTAAATTTTACACATTTATTAATTTCTATTAATAATTAACATATTATTAAAAACATGTAAGTTCAATTTTCTCTGAATGGGATGCAAAGCAGTTGAAGGCATCGTCTTCTCTGGTTATTCCTTTCAGTGGTTGCCAAATGTCAAATATCAAAGCAAAAGTTGATAGGAAAAAGGTAATATGGAAACCTCCAAATGAGGATTTTGTAAAATTAAACTTTGATTCTAGCATCTTGTGGTAACCCAAGGGTTTCAAGTGCAAGAGTTGTGTTAAGGAATCAGGTGCGTGATGTAATTTGTGCAAAGTCAATTCAACTAGAAAATGGTACAAATAATCAAGCAAAAGTGCTTGCTCTTCTTCATGGTTTGTAAATGACAATTCAACACAAAATTACAAAGTTGGTAATTGAAGGGGATCCATTGCTTGTTAATGCATGTAAAGTTAGGGGCTCAAGTAATTGGCAAATCATTTATGTAATGGGTCAAATTTTTCTCCTAATAGACATGCTTGAATCTTTTCAATTGAAACACATCTATAGAGAAGGGAATCTGGTAGTTGATGTTTTAGAAAACATTAGATATGTCGAAGGTCAAACTAAGCAAATCTATGCTCCTCAAGAATTTTATTTTCCTCAAATATTACAGGATCTGGTAATTTTGGAAAAAAGCAAGGGAAATATTCACTAAGGGATGTCTCATTGTGTTTATGTTTGGTGGAAAAGCGAGAAAGAGTGTTGATTTAAAAAAAAACAAAAGTTGAAAACAATGTAAACCTTATTGGTTTGAAAGACTTCACATTTCATAAGAGGTCAAAAATGTTTACCATGGGGTCGAAGCTGACATCAAGTGATTGGTGTCATATTCAAATTTTTTTATTAATTTTTTGTGAGATGTGCAGGTAAAATATTAAAAAAATGCCACTTTGCATAATGATAGCTTTCTATACAGTGTGTTGATGCAACCATAGGGATGTTGAAGGTTGAGCTTGTATGGTACCAAAGGTGGCATTCATTTATCTTCATGTGTTTTAGGTGTCAAGATCTGCATGTGTTTTATGTCTTTGGAAGTGTGCGAATTTACACTTGGAAGTGTTTAAATAAACATCCACACTTGATCATAATGATGGTTGCCTTGTTTCAAGAAATTTTGGTAGTGCTTATGCATGTGTAATCTTTTATTCTCTTGGAGCCGATTTGGAGACAATTAAATACAATGTCGAACAATGATGCTTTTTTTGGTGAAGTCTATTTGCTCATAAACGAGTTTCCTAATTTTTGTGACTAGAAATGGAGTCTTATGATATCTAGGGAGTTTAGCTTATGTAAATGGTGTGAAAGTTCCTGTGTCAATTGGGTCAAAGAAGAATAATTTTCCTCTTCGCTTAAGTGTTGGTTATTGCATTCAAAGTTGGGGTTTAGTGTCAACTTTTCTAGGGTCTTCCTTGGGTGAAAATCAATTTTTGAATTGGTGTTTTGTGTTGGGTTTTTTGTGTGCTTCCAGATTTGTAGGGGAGTTTTCAAAAAGGAAGTGTTTACCGGTGTGCATTGCCTGTATTTTGTTTGTTTGGGAGGGGTCGAAGGTGGTGCAAGAAGTTTGGAGGTCTATTTTTGTTTACCAAATATTGAGTGTTTTGTTTGGGAGGGGTTAAAGGTGGTGCTTGAAGATTGAAGGTGCAGTTTCTATCAACAACAATTGTGGTGTAGATCTTCCCATGGAGTACAACACAAAGAATTTCATAATCCCTATGAAGGTGAAGAGGCACGAGTTACCATTTTTAGAGGAAATCAATGATGAAGAGTTGTATCAGGTATTTCATATGGTTTTTCCAACTCTTGTGGATTGCATAAAAAACAATAATTGGGGATGAAATAGTTAGACTGAATTCCAATTCCCCCATATTATTGTTTCCTTCAAATCTTCTCTCCATCTTTCTTTCAAACGTTATAGATCTTCTTCAGTCATATACTTCCTTCAAAATAGTATACATTGAGACTGTCCTACCAGAATTTCTTGGGAAGAATGATCTTCTCAAATGTGTTCAACAGTATAATTTTGACAAAGGCAAAGGTTATGTAGCAGGGATTTTTCCAAGGTGCTACTTGAAGCAAAAATAGGGTTTTGCAACAGTTTTTAAGGCAACAAAGAAGGGTCTTCATGATGATTATCCCTAGTTACTAAATAGGATAGTAAACACGCATTCTGAAGAATTGGGTCTCCAAATGGAAACTATGACAAAAAACAAATTCTCTACTTTGTCTTCCATACTTTCTCACCAATCAAGACATGACTGTGGGCAAGTTGCAGTGCCAAGAATTATACCACCACAAAGAGTTGTTGTGTTGGAGGAAGGGCAAGGTGACAACCTGTTGGACTTGAATGCAAGTCACCAACAAGTGCAAGCAAATGAAAATACCATGGAAGAATGATGCTAAATGTTAATCCAGTTTTTTGTCTGTAGTATAACAATTGCTAGTCGTTTTGGCTGACATATGATGCTATATTTCTAATAATGTAGTGTATATTTGATAAGGCAATATATTTGATATTCTAGTATATCAATTTTCTAAAGGTTGCCAAATTTGTATACAAGTTTTTGGTTTCATAATGATTTTGACTAGCATAATACTAGTACTATAAATCTGGTAATTTTGTAATTTTTGCTTATATATATTAGTACTAAATACTTAGCCCTTGGCCTTTTAATAAGAAAAAAAAATCATATTATTATTATGTGAAATTTTTTACAAGCACTTAACTAAATGCATACTAATCAACAACAATGGCATATACTACTAAGTGCGAATGTTTAAGTTTTATCTAAAAGCTAGAGTTTTTTTAAATTAAGCAATTAAATAATATAGATAATTTGAACAAATAAATAGATTTGAGCCTTATGTTAATTTTCAAATGAAGGAATACGTAAAAGTATTACAATATCTTGCTCAAGAATAACTTTGTGCAATACTTAGTTGGAAACTCACATTATAAAATCACTTTACTAACTTTTGTAGTAGGCTCCATTATACATCTATTGGAAGTGCAATTTGGTGTAACTCATAGTAAATGACTTGTAATTTTGTTAGAAATTCATAACTAGAGTCTAGGAGTGGATTTTCCACTTTAAATATATCAAAAGTTTAAACATATACAACTTTTCTCTCTAGACTCTAAGTTTTTATATATTGATCTGTTTTAGGATCTATGACAATTGCTATTTGAATGCTTTAATGATTACAATGATTGCTTCAAGATTTACAAATAAAATTAACACATAAACCTTAATGAAATAAATGTAAATAACAAAGTGATGAAAATCAGAATAAGAGAGAAGAGAGAAAATGCAAACAGAGTTGATAACGAAGTTTGTCGTAAAAAATGACTACATCTCTGGGTCCCTCTCCAATGAGTGGACCAATTTGATTAATTCTACAGAAAAACAATACATAACTCTGGCACGGTTTCTCCTTGGTTTGCAAGAAATTTAAAAAGCTCATCCAAAGTGCGTAGGAACAATCTCCTTGAAAGCACAAAATTTGAGCAAAATTTCACCAAGAATAATTCTCTCTAAGTCACCACTTACCCAAACTCCTAAGCTACCCCCTTTTTATATAAGAAATTTACTCAATTTGGTCTTCAACCAAATGATTTTCAAAATCTCCCAATATCCCCTTTACAAGGTAAATATTTTAGAAAATCTCCCCTATTTACATTAAAAATCATTAATAACCCCCTTTTAATAGTTTTAAAAAATTTGTAAGCCCCTCAAACTTATATTCTCGGGCTTCTCTGGGTTTATTTTAGTCTTTTAAATAGATTGGAAGTTTTTTTGTTTTTAAAATGTGGGGGTATTTGTTTGAAATAAAAAGGCAGTCAATTTTAAGTTTGCTTTAAAAATGGTTGATGCCTATATATATATATGGCATCGGTAGTCTGTTGGTGGTTTAGCCTTCTAATAAGCCATGGTTTGGTGGTTCAAGCCCTGCTAACAACATTTTGTGCACCAAACAAAACCTCCAACTCATGAAAACAAACCAACGATAAATATAGGTGTAGATGGTTGCGCCAGTACAACAATTGGTCAAGCGGTTGCTATGCGGCCGGTCAGGTGTTTGAGCCCCTTAACAACCTTTTTTAACGAATTCAATAGCTCGCCGACAAGAGAACTCTATGAGGGTGACACGTGTCAAACTATCATTTGCTGGTCAAAGACTTTGAAGGTGACGTGTCCACTAACTAGGTTGATGACATGGTGCTGACTGTGTTGCCATGTGTCACATGGTGATTGGTTGATGGTGATGATTGGATGCTGACTGTACCATACTGATGTCAACATGGTCAACATTTTTACCCAACCTTTGACTACTCGTAACTCGGGAAAACGAAGTATGATTCGCGCGAAATGAATGTAGTCAAAAAGCTCTCGACGAGCTCTTCGTGTTGAGACCAATTTTGACCACTTTTGGTGACTTTGAATTTTTTTCCTTTCTCTCTGACCTGAGCCCTGAGTTGACCAAGATTTGACTAAGCATAACTCGAGCTCCGTAGCTCCATTTGAGTTGTGTTGGAGTCAATATTTTGAGACCTTCCTAGTGATGCTGATTTTGGAGACAAATGAGAAACTTCAAATTTTGATGAAGATCCTTCGAATCATATATTATAGTGACCTTGAGTTTTTCCTCCAAGGTATTTTTCATCCCTCTATTATATGATGAACAAATATTTTAGTATAGTCCATAGCCAACCTATTAATGTGAAAAAATTGATGATGTCATCATCCACAATATCAACAAATGAGTTTCAATAGAACTCTGAATCATATATGTAGGAAACCACTAGTTGTGGATAACAATAGGCCAATAAAGTAGAGTTAAGTTAATTGTTTCTATGCCATTATTAGTGGTGTTATAATAGAAATTTCATGCATCAATTCTAATTTCAAGTTTCTCATACATAAAATTATCTTTATGAAATTCAAACCCCCATCCATAGTATTATGCATCATTTGCAAAATTAAAAGCTATCAATTATTGACATAATACATTTGAGTTGATTGTTTTTATAATTAAGTTAAGAAAGATAGTGTTGCACATTCATTTGATTCTACTTTTTTCCCTATACTCATAGATTTAGAAACTTGGATAAGCAATCCCTTCCTTTTGAGATTTTTGCCTTATCCTTATCCTTATCAAATTCAAATACTCTAAGTCTATCTAATGTGACTCTCCTTCCATCTTTTGAAAGAATAAAGCAATAATTTTTTGATAAATCTCATATCAAGAAACTTAGCTAATTTATGTTAAGTTTCATTAAGTTAGTTTCATCTGCTTTTATGCACTAGATTTTAGTAGTAGAATTTATTTCAAATTCTAACATGGTATCAAAGCATAGGTGCTAGGATATGTTTAATTTGTTTATATATTTTGATATTTAAAGAGCTTAACAAATTGCATGCAATTTTTTGACAACCTAGTATGCTCTTGTATTGTATCTTCAGATGATCTAAAAAATTAAAAAGGTTAAAAAAATAACCTTTATTTCTGCATGTATGCTTTTCTTATTAAAAGGTGAAATTAAATGGTTGTGGTTACTTTGACAAGCTTGAAAGTTATTTTGTTGCATCCATAAGGTCCAAGCAAGTCAAAATTGACTTTCATTTCACCAAAATTAGAGTTCAATAGACATAGTTCCATAAGAGGGGTTTTGAATCTAAAATTTAGTGATAAACTATTATTCAAGGTGTTTTCAATCCAAAAGATCACCATTGGGTTTGAAAGGCCTAAAACCCCTATTTTGATATAAAACACTTTAGGCAATTTTTTATGGGTCATATAGTGGCTATATTATATCATATGGAGTCATTTTTAAAAAATGAAAAATAAAAATAGCCCTTAAGGGGCTCCAAGCTGCACACTATTGGTTAACCTAGCCACCAACTCATGTGCATTACAAATTGCACATGCAAATAGTTTCTAAGCCATTTATGGCTTAATAGGGAGTGTCACCCCTGCAACCATCGAAACATTATCAAGTCACTACTACCGCCCCACTAGGTCGCCACCCACCACAACATCTCAATTTCCACCTGTAAAACACCAACATACTACTTAGATTGGCAATGCTGCCCATGGGCTTCCCACTAGCCAATGACCCTTTTTTAGTGCTAAAATATTTTTTTGACAAGGCATAACTCTCAACATGGATATCAAAATTTTACAAATGAATATAGTCCATAGAAATCTTGAAATGACTACTTCATTGTCATGCTAGTTTCACTAAGAAACTGATTTTTTTTAGAATTACATGTTGAAGTTGGTTTGTGCTCATTTCTTTGATAGGCCATATCATGTGCTCCATAGCTCCATTTTTTGCAAAATAATTGAGGTTGGAAATTCATTGGAGAGCACTAAAAAGATAGACATACATTTTTTCTAGATTGTGAAGCAAATTTATTTTGTCATTAAAATTTCTAATTTGGCCACTTTTGGGCCAAGAAAAATTGTAATCTAGAAATATATTGTACACACTAAAATCATAGAGTGCCAACTTGTAATTTTTAGGGGGGGTGTTATAACTTTGGGATATATTTTAGTATTAAGAATACTATTACATATTTTATTTAGTTTTAGGGTGATCCCACAATAGTGGTTTACACTTTCTGGGAGATCTTGATTTTTGCTGAAATCGCATAATTTTTGAAAATATAATGATTTAAACCATGAAAAGTTCCATTTAAAGGATTCCAATTAAAGAGGGCTTGATCAAACCACCTTAAATCAAAACCCCTTGGATAAAACCCCACTAGTTTTAAACCATACCTATAATGGAGTCTCCTATACACAAATCAAAATGTTGATAAAAAACCACTTTTGATTTACCTTTTTGGGGATCAAATGAATTCATTTAAAATTTATATTTTATAAGTATGTAGTTCTTATTATAAGCTTCCCAAAAAGTATAATTTTAAATAAATTTAATTTGATTATTATATTTATTTTTTATTTCTTGTGAATGTAGGTTTTTCACCGAAAATCAAGCTCTCTATCATGTACGTGGAAAAATAGTAGATTATAAAAAAAAATTGAAAAATATTAGTGCACTAGATATTGATGTCCTTGCTCCATTTTTTTTTTTTAAAATGAACTTCGATACATACAAAAAAGTTATGTTTTAGCCAGTAAATCATGTCTAAATTGTAACTGGTTTGACTTTGATACTTAATTAAGAAAAAAATATTCAATGAAATGCTATGAAACTAATTCCATGCACTATATATTGCAATTACGAACCTAAATTCGAAAAAAAAAAAAAACTATCCTTCATAGAAAAAAAGTTATGTGTTAGCCAGTAACTTCACTCTTTAAAAATGGTGTTTGCTATTAAAAACTAATTTTTGAAGGAGATGGAAAAAGAAGTGCAATCTAATTCCAAATTTTTTGAAAAAATATATTTAGAATCTACAGAAAAAATGTCACAAATCACTAGTTTGCATCATCTTCAAATTCCTCATAGTTTAGCTGCTATAGGTGCCCAAAAGTGAAGATTTAGTTAACACAAATTAGTTTAATGTCCAGTTTGGCCAAAAATTGTAAACCAGTATTGTGGGATCACCCTTTACTTATGTATTTTTTTTAACTTAAGTTGGGAAGGATAATGTTGTGCATATTTATAGGATTTTTCTTTTCTCCTTATCTTCATAAATTTAAAAACATGAATAAGTAGTCCTTTTCTTTTTAGATGTTGTACCTTCAACATCAACACCTATTGGTGATAGTGATTGTATGTCAACTTTCATTGAGGTAAGTTATACTTTTTTTAATCATTATGTTTGTAAATAATGTTAGTTACATTTTGGTCAAATAATATTGTTATATTTTTTGTTGATGACCCCTCCTAATATTTATGTCACAATGGAGGTGGACATTGTTGCAACAATAATTTTGTTGTATATGCCTTTGACAAAGTTATGAGCCAATAATGTAAATTTAAATGATATTCATGTTTGTTGTGTACTTTATTTCTTCATGCTTTTCATAGGTGGTCACAATTATCTTTCATAAACCTATGCTTTAGACAAATGAAGAGAAACAAAGAATAATTGAGGTGGACTATTAGCTTGTGATAAGTGACTATTCACTTATGTCATTGTATATTTTATGTTTCTATATTAATTTGTATATTATTTTATTGTATTAATAGGTGGACATCCAAAAATAATTAGAGAGGAGGTCTAGTTAGTGGGTTCAAAATCCATCTTCCTGACATTTACAAAATCATTGACTCTTCCATCCTAATCCATAGAACTTATATAAATTATAACATTTTTTGTATGCATATATAGCTTTGTTGTATGCTTATATGACTTTGTTGTACATATATTTTGTTTTACCAACATAAAAAAATGTATGCCTCTATGGATTTGTTCTAAATATATATTTTTCACCAACATATAACATTTTGCACCTATATGGCCTTGTTGTACATACATTTTGTTTTACCAACATATAACATTATATACCTATATGACTTTAATGTACATATATATTTTTTACCGATGTCTAATTGTATGCCAATATGGCTTTGTTTATATTTTTATTGTACTCATGACATGTATACACTATATGGCATTATCATGACATTAATATGTCGATGAAATTTTATATTATATATGATGATCAATTATGATTTTAGATGATGTCATATTTATTATTTCCATATAATACTATTAGGTTTTCATGTGGTTTGATGTGTAAAATGAGTGCATAGAAAATATCTAATAGCCAATGTGAGTCAATTCAAATAATTTATTCTTTAATTTATGTGAAAATTAATTTAAATAAATAAATTAAGGACATCTCATTTATCTCCTTGAAGCTAATAATCTTCATCATGTGTCAAAGAAACACAAGGATCACATGAAGAATCACCCATAATATTGATAACCTAGATTAGAATGGTGATAGGGCTACACAAAGTGGTTTATGACACCCAAAAGATAAGTGGAAAACCTTATTTCACTCATTTATGATATCCCTATCTTGGTCATGACTCCATACATATATATTTTGTTTCATTTTATCAACCTTTGGGAATTCTATAGGGTTTTAATAAGTCATCTCAACAACAATTAGCATTCATTAATGTATTCTTAGGTAATTTGTGGTCATGATAACATGAATGGTTGATAGTTATCCTGTCAATTTTTAGGGTGCAATGTAGGTTGGAAGGATCTAAAGACCCACAAAATGAACTAAGGCCTCTAGTAGTAATCACCCACCCACCTAAATGTGCTAGCATATTTGATTCGATCCCATGAGGTGTGCAAAATAATCCTGTTGTCTCCTTTACACTACTCTCAATTAATGTATTTTGTAAAAATAAGTTCATCTTTGGCATGGTCAAATAATTTGTAGTTGAAAATTTTGAGACAAGGTACTATAGAGGGACTCAACATCTACATGTGGGTCTAAATAAGACATTCACAAGTGCCACAAATTGACAGAGTAGGCAGTTAAAATTTTGGAAACATTTTGCTCTTAAGGCTCTTAAGGGATTAACTTAGTGTAATATAGTTTAGAAGGATCCAAAGGCCTATGGAATGAACTAAGGCCTCCAATAGTGTTCACCCATAAACTTTGATATGCTAACATAGTTAGTTTGGTCTCATGATGTGTGAAAGAACTAAAATCCCTATTAACAACTTTACATTTCTCTAAAATGGGGAATTTTGTAAGGATGTGTTCATTGTTGGTATGGTCAAATGTTTTGGAGTCGAAAAAAATGGAGACAATGTGCTACTATAGAGAGGCTCAATGTCCACTTGTGCATATGAATGAGACATTTGTAGGTGTCAAACTTGAGAGAATAGGAAAAAAAATTGGTAAGTTTTTGCTCCTAGGGATCTTGAGAGATTGCCTTGGTGAAATGTACCCTAGAAGGATGCAAAGACCAATGGATTGAATCAAGGCCTCTAGCAACATTCATCTTCCCACCCTATTGTCCTAGCATAGTTAGTTCGGTCCCATGAGATGTGAAATAACAAAAATTTACTATTGGCACCTTTAAATTTCTCTCAAATGAGGTATTTTACAAGAGTGCATTCATCATTAGCATAATTAAATGGTCTATAGTTGAAAAAATTGAGACAAGGTATTGCAAAGGGACTTATTTCCTCATATACGTGCAAATGAGACATTGATTGGTGTCATAGATTGAGAGGATAAGTAAAAGAAATTTTGGAAACTTTATGCTCTTAAGGCTCTTAAAAGATTGCCTCAATGTAGCCTAGAAGGATCCAAAGAAATTCAAATTTAACTAAGGCCTCAAGTATCATTCACTCACCTACCTCATTGTGTTAGCATAGTCAATTCAATCCCATGAGGTGTCAAAGAATAAAAATGACTATTGGCACCTTTACTCTCAAATGAGGCATTTTATAAAAATTCATTCATCATTAGCATGGTCAAATAGTTGGGATTCAAAAATAATTGAGATAGGTTATTGTAGAGGGACTCAAAACCCACCTATAGATGCAAAAAAGACATTTTTAGATGCCACAAATTAAGAGAATAGGAAAGAAAAAAAATTGACAACTTTTTTCTCTTAAGGATCTCAAGAGACTACCTTAAAGAAATATAGCCTAGAAGGATTGAGAGACCTATGGAAAAAATTGATGACTCCAATAGCATTCACTCACCCACCTCAATGTGCTAGCATAGTTGGTTTAGTCCTAGAAGGTATGCAAAAATAAAGTGTATTTTGGCACCTTTACCCTACTCTCAAATGATGTATTTTGCAAGAATGTATTCATCATTGGAATGGTCAAACAATATAGAGTTGAAAAAAAATGAAATGCGGTGGTATAGGGACTTTAAATCCACCCATAGGTACAAACAAGACATTCACAGGTGTCATGGATAAAGAGAATAGGAAGAAACAAAATCAGCAAACTTTTTCTCTTAAGGCTCTTAGGAGACTACCTTAATGCAATGTAGCTTGCAAGGTTTGGGAGACCTAAGGAATGAACTGATGTAACATGCCAATTGTTCAACAAAGATAAATTCTTTAAGTTTTACCTTTCGAGTGAATAAAGTAGGTTTATTTCCAAAGCAATAAAAAAAATTCTTTCAAAAAGAGATTTAATATGCATTAATAACACAACAATATTTTCAAACATTGCTTCCATTCATCACAAATATATTTACATGTTTCCAAGATAGATTACAAGTGTAACATACATAGCTTCTCAGAGCTTCCTTCACTAATATCAACATTAGTTGTACATTGATCTAGGAAGATTCCCTCAAACCTTGGCTACCAACTATGGAGGAGAAGCATCACTCAAGCGCTTTTCCACCATCCAAAGACTCTTATGCAGTGCCCCAAACATATACCATATATGGAAAATGGACCTACCCTTTGATGAAGGAGTTGATTTGATAACCTCATAACTCTTATGTTGTGCCCTATATGACTATAACTTGAATACATCCTATCTTGTATATCATATACACCCTATCTTGTATGTCAATCATGGACTAGCATGCATAAAAGGAGCACAGTGAAATTGATAGTGTAACCAATGACACATTACACTACTTTGGCCAAAGTTTCATATAAAAAGTCATCCTAGATCACATACACTTCCCTAGTTTGGTTTGTCTCAAGATCATTTGTACACTATGCATAGGTAATCTCTTCATGAGGGAATATTTAACCACAAGAATGACCTATTCCCCTTACGTTTGTAACATATCCTCTAAATACATTCCTATATACAAAATAAAACCTCCATAAGGTTATCTATAAATGAGCAACCCATGTTCTATCTCTTTCACAATTACAAACTAATTGCAACAATTAAATTCATAGCTTTAGTTTGTTTTTTAAAAATATAAAATTAGAGTAAGCAATCTCCTGGATATGGTTATAAAAAAAAAAAACTTCACAAACAAAGAAAGAGTAAATAGACTTTACTTCAAGAATGAATCACCTTTTTCTAAATAAGCATTCTTATTCTTAGCTTGGAGACTACGGTCTTGTTTTTGTTCCATCAAAATATAAGAGTGACTATCCTTAATTTTCGTCCAAGAAAATATTTTGTTTCACTAAAAAAGTGGCACTACTTTTCTTCAAAAATCTTTTCTCTCTCAAAGGTAACTCACAGTAATCTCTTACTCCACTCTCACAAATACTCTCAAATTAGAAAATGAAAAACTCAAATAGAAAACAACAAATAAGCAAGAATGAATGGTGTCCAAATGGAAGAAATAGCTCACCTATCTATACTAAAATAAGAAAAAAGAATTCCTACAGACTGGCTAAACATGTAGAAACCTCTTAATGATAGAATTTTGACTCAACATATTCAAAAAGAAGGTGGCAATGATATACACAAATACTCAACCTTTTTGAACATAGATCAACCTCATGTGGTGCCAGCAATGGTTTGACTAATTCATATAAACACAAGATTTTTAACAACAAATTGACTTGCAACTTCAAAACTCTATTTGGTTTATGCAAATTCATAAGTTGGCGCCACCAAATCAACTCATTCCCTATTATTTTGGCTGTTGTTTTCCTTTGAAAGAATAAGTCAAATTTTGGTTTATGTGTTTAAAGCAATAGACTTAGTCTATGTTAAACTTCATAACACTTTGCAATAGTGTTGACTCATTTAAATGCTTGAATTTCTACTTGGAATACACATGTTAGACTTAGTTTGTGTTAAACTTCATAACACTTTGCAATAGTGTTGACTCATTTAAATGCTTGCATTTCTACTTGGAATACACATGTTACCCACTGTAGTTTATAAACTTTGATCCAACTCTATTTCATGTGTTGATGCCAACATACATGGCGTAGGTTATATTGCATATATGCGCATGTCTTTAAAACAATACTTTAACACTTATTCATATATGCACTTTACCATATCACCACTATGCGCTTAAATAAGAATATGAACTTATATATATATGTATATGTGTATATATATATATATTCACTAACATCAATCACGATAATAAACCATTTAATATCTGCATGCATATTTCATGCTATCACATATATAATATCATCATTATATGTATATACTTATATACATACATGTATTCATATGTGTGTTTGGATGTTCCAATATGTCATTTACATACACGTATGTCAATATGTGTATATATGCATATATCGTATATATATATATACATTACTTATACAATCATTCATAAAATTATCAACCTATCGATAGTCATATATACATTTGACCATGTATATATATATATATCTATTTGTGTGTGTGTCTAGTTGTCCATCTGATACCATCATGCCCAGGAGAAATTTATCCATGAGTATGTAGAGGTATGCATGCCTTCGTATGTATGTATGAGAATAAAAGAAAAGATATTTCATCGACCAAGCACTTAAAACAACAAAACACTCTCAAACGAGATCACAACCAATCTAACACATGAACAAACAATACTATGGATTGACTTACCAATGTCTGAAACTATGACTTGACTTAACCATTCTATATGTGAGTGTGTGAGAGTTCAGTTTAGGCTATGTTAAGGTTTTCTAGACCAAATACCTCTCCTGAGTGATATTGCCCCTCCTTCTGGAGGCTTGATCCCTGCATCTGCATCCAACTCAATACATTCACAATAGTAGAACTAGATGTTCACAATACCATCATATAATTCATCATTTGAAATATCAAATTCAAGAAACACCTTTCCACATATTCATTTCAATATAAACATTAATCAAGTTAACGTTCATTCATTTCTTTACAAATAATACAATCAACAAAGTATAATATTTTTAACCAAAATTGCAAACACGTTCATATATATTCAATATTTTAACCAATCACAACAATAGTAAATAGGTAAATGCACAATGGGGTGTAACATATCCCCCCTTGTGAATCATCGTCCTCGATGATTTTATGTAGCAACATAGAATAAATAAAGAAAACACATCATTGTTTTCAAGCATTAACAAAATCATGTAAGACATGTGGAAACTTCTTCTCAATCTCTGCATAGTCCTCCCAAGTGGTAGAATCTTTTGCATACTGGTCCCATTGGACTTTGCATTGCAAAACCTCTCTATTATGCAGGCGAAGCTTACGTGTTCCAAGCACTCTAAGAGGCTCGATAGTTACTTCTTTGGGGTCCTATACTTGTAAATCATTGTGGTCAATTACATGATTATCACCTGGTATATACTTGTTTAGGTATGAGACATGAAAGATGTTATGCATTCAAACAAGAGTTGGTGGCAACACAATTCAGTAAGCAACATGATTCACTTCCTCTAGGACCTAAAAAAGACCTACAGAGCGTGAGGCTGGTTTGGATGAATTTCCAAACTTGATAGCACTTTTATGAGGCTTTACCCTTAGCAACACTTTCTCTCCTACAACAAAGTTTCTAGGTACCCTCTTAGAATTAGCATAGCTTCTCTACCTATCATTGGCTTCAACTAGCCTTTTATTAATAACTCTAACTTGTTCCTCCATATCTAACAACATCTCAGGCCGAAGACTCACCCTATCCTCAAGTTCATCCCAACTTATACGGGTTCTAAACTTTCAACCATACAATGCTTCAAAAGGAGCCATCTTAATGGTAGGAATTATTGTAAGCAAATTTCGCCAAAGGAAAATAATCTTCACACTTGTATTGTTGATCCATGCAATACATTCACAATAGGTCTTCTAATACTTGGTTTACTCTTTCCATTTGACCATCCTTCTGGATGATATGCTAAACTTATATTTAGCTGAGTTTGTTCCAAGTGTAGAAAATAGGGTTTGCCAAAACCTTGAAGTCACATGTGCATCCCTATCTAAGATAATTTTCTTAGGAATACCATGCAACCAAAACACTTCTTGAATGAATTTGTGAGCTATAACAAGTGCTCCATCCATCAAATTCCTAGGTATGAAATGTACTACCTTTGTAATCTTGTCCATTACCACAAGAATGACATTGTGCTTATTCCTTGACATGGGCAATCCTTGCACAAAGTCCATACTAATGACTTGCTACTTTCTTTCAGGAATGTGATGTGGATACAATATTCTGACAAGGTGATGATGTTTAGCCTTCACTCTTTGACATTCCAAGCATCTAGCCACGAATCTTGCAGCATCTCCCTTTATCCCTTTCCAAAAATATAGTGGCTTTACATCAACCAACATTTTGGTTACTCCAGGATGTTTAAAGTATGGTGCTTCGTGAACTTCTTTCCACACAAGATTTTGTAATTCTTTGAAATTGGGCACATGTATTCTCCTTTACACTTTAGCAATCCATTAGGTTCAAAGTAATATCCCTTGTACCTTGGATTTTTGGATCTTTTGTGAGTGACTACTTAACTTGCTCATAATACTCATCATCCTTGCATTTTTACAACACTTGACTTTTAAAGTCAGTCTGAATTGTGATAATTGAGGCAATATGTCATCTTCGACTCAAAGCATTGGTAACTGATTCTCCTTTCCCTTAAGATAGTTGATATTGAAGTCATAATCTGATATCAATTCCAGCCATCTTCTTTTTCGTACATTTAGATTGATTTGGGTGAAGAGATACTTCAAACCATGATGATTAGTTTTTAGCTCAAAAGGATTTCCTAACAAATAGTGCGTCCATGTCTATAATGTGTGGAGAACTATTTCTATCTCTAAATCACGTGATGCATAATTTTTCTCATAGGGATTCAATTTTCTTGATTCATAAGCTATAACTTTCCCTTCTTGCATCAAGACTCATCCCAAGCCTTCACTTGATGCATCTACGATGACAGTGAAATTTCCTTTAGGATCTGGTACTTTCAAAATTGGAGCAGTTGTCAACCTTTCATTGAGTAAGTCAAATGCTTTTTAGCATTTCTTTATCCACTCAAACTTTTTCCCTTTCTTCTACAATGAAGTAATAGGAAAGGATATGCTAGAAAATTTTGCCACAAACTTGCACTAATATCCAACTAAACCCATAAAACCCCTGACCTCAGGTACATTCTTAGGTACTGGCCAATCTAACACTAGCTTTATCTTGGTTGGAATCATTGAAATTCCTTCAACTGAGATTACATGACCTAAGTACTACACTCTCTTTTGAAAGAATATACACTTAGAAAGTTTTCATATAACTAATTCTCTCTTAGCCACTAAAGAACTATCTCCAGGTGCTTGCAATGGTCTTCCTCATTCTTGGAATAAATTAGAATTTCATCTAGAAAAACCAAGACAAACTTATATAAAAAATCCCTAAACACGTTGTTCATTAGATTCATGAACACAACAGGTATATTAGTAAGATCGAATGGTAGGACTATAAACTCATAATGCTCATACCTGAACCTAAAAGTTGTTTTGAAGATATCTTCATCTTTGATCCTTAGTTGGTGATATCCCAATCGCAGATCGATTTTTGAAAACACAATCACTCCCTACATTTGATCAAAGAGATCATCAATGTGTGGCAATGGGTACTTATTCTTTATTGTAGTTTTATTAAGCATTTGATAATCTATGCACAACCACAATGTGCCATCCTTCTTCTTTATGAAGATCACTAGTGCTCCCCAGTGAAACACTAGGTCTTATCAATCCTTTAGACATCAACTCTTCTAGTTATGCCTTAAGCTCCATCAAATCTATTGTTTTCATCTGGTATGGCACTTTAGAAACAAGTTTTGATCCTGGTATAAGGTCAATGGAGAAATCAAATATCCTTTTGGGTGGTAATCCAAGTATCTCCTCTAGAAATACATCCACAAACTTTCAAAGGATAGGATATCTTTCCATATCCATTTCTCCAGTTTCCATCATTTCACCTTCCTATAACTCTTGATTGACTTGAGAAATGAATTCATTGCCTTCCTCAATCTTTTCCATCTTTATTGCATAAAGCTTGCATCCTTTCTTCTTGGCCCTATGCATTTGCACTACTGAAATTTGACGTAATTTGACTTCCCTAGGTGTCCCTTAAAACATCATCTAGTTCCCTAGATTGTCTAAGCACTCTATAGTTTTGGTGTGACAATCTACCTTGGCTCTATGTTGTCAAGGCCAGTTTATTCCTAGGATAACATCATATGATCATAAGGGAGCTACATATAGGTTCACCTCAGTAGAGAAACTAGGGAGTTCAACCTTGGCCCCAAATAAGCATTGTTCCACCTTTGCTCTTGTTTGATTTTCATATTCAACATCACAATATTTTTCCATGAAACCAACTTTCTTAGATATTTTATTTGTTATTCTAGGTGAAATAAATTTTCAATTGATTTAGTATCAATAAGTATAGAAATGGGTATTACCAAATATAATACCTGGAGTCTCTACTAGAGTAATTTGATATTCCGCTTGGAAATTATCCAAAGTAGCATGGATCTTTTGTTGAAAAACAACTTGCTGGGGTGGAAGATGATTTCCATGTGGTCATGTCCCTAAAGCTTTATTGGGATAGAAAGAAACATAATAATTTTTGCCACATGTAAAACATCTAGTTGCTGGTCCTTTCCTTCTTGTGGATCCATCAAATCTATTAGCATTTATTCTAGCATTGTTGGGGTTATTGTTATTATTATTTACTCTGTGATCCTTCCTTGATTCACTCCAATTTCCATGAGATCCCTATCTCCTTGCTTCTAAAAATATTGTACTCCGCTATTCTTCTTGGAAGTTTTGTTACCTTGAGTTCCCCAAGCTTCTTATGATTTCTATTCTCCCTATAGATGGAAATGGCCTTGAGCTTCTATTCATGCTTTACAACTTTTTCATAGACTAGGTCCATAGTAGATGGTCCATGCACATCCACTTCTCCACCTATTTTTCCATTAAGACCCATGATAAATTTCTTGATACGAAAACACTCATATTTTTGGTACATAGGCACGTACCTCAATAGACGGGTAAAATTTTCCCAATACTCATTTTCTCATATGTCCCCTTGCTTAATATTTTGAAAATTTGTCAGTTTTTAGTCGAATAGTTGGGGTAACCATCTTTTCTAGAATATATCCACAAACTCACCCAAAGTTAGCTTTAGAGAACTAATTCTGAGTTCCATTTTCTTGTTCATCCACCAGTTAGAGGCTTCTCCTACTAACTGATAGGCTACCCAAATGGCCTTGGTAACTTCCGAGTAGTTCCTTATCTCAAAATATTTTTCCATTTGTATTAGCCAAGCCTCAACTTCTTCTCTATTGGTGCATCCTTAAAACTTACGTGGGGTTATTTTTCTCATGTCCCTAGAAATTTTGGTTGCCAAACGCTTCCTACTAGATCCTTTAGAGTGAGAGTGCAAATTCTCATTATCATGCTCTTGGGTCCAAGTATGATCATGGGAATTCTTTCCCTCATTTTCATAATTAGGGTTTTCTTCATTATTTGGAACCTCATGTTCCTTTTTATCTTTCTCCCTTACTTCTTGCTACAAATTTCCCAACCTTGCATTTTTCTCATGAATAATAGCCAAAATTTATCCAATTTAGCTTCATCACCATAAGGTAAATGCATAAAGACGAAGCAAAGCTAGAGAAGAATCCACTCACTATAGTTGAAGCTCATCCCGCACCACCTCATTGCATAGGATCTCGAGTCTTCGAGGCATGTAAGGTCATATGCTCGACATCATCAATCACTCTCCACCAAATTCACATTGCACAAAGGTAAAAGACAAAATGATCACAAAATACGTAGCTTTTTATTCTTATATACTCAATTAGGTTATTTACATGTCAAAGTAAAAAAAAAAATTAATTTCAAATTAGCATATTGGGAGCTAGAGAACTCCATTTTCAGCACCGCTTGTTGCATTGGGTTCATAATTCTACTCCTGGTCTCATCAAATGTCTATCACTATGTGGTATGGTACTTGGAAATACCCTATGATATGACTTATGCAGTTCAATGCGGTTAGACTGATACCTTGATTCCACCTCCGTAAAGCAAACAAAATCAAGGGGGGGCATACATCTACCCTCAATTTTTTTTTCTTTAAGAATTTAGATAAGAAGATTTTTGAACAACTAACAAAATGGTTTTATAGGATGTAGTTCATAACATTGTGGTTTTGCAAATAACTACAATGGGGGCTTCATTCTCCCATGTTTGTGAATGAATCCATATGAGTATCCTTTTATGAGACAAATTTTAATTTTTGAAGTACTTTAGCTTGCATATGAATGTAGTGTCATATGGGCGCTAAAGTGGGGGATAAATGTAGTGTCAAAAATTGTACTCTCTTCTTGGAGATAGTATAGTTTCACACCTAGTTTGGACCTATTTTAGTACCCTTACATTCATGCCCTTTAAATCATCATTACTAGGCCCCTAAGACCCTTTATTACATATCCCAAGGCTTATTTCAATTGAAATCTTGACAAAATAAATACATTTAATATTCCAACCCCCTAACATTCTCTCACCCTGAAAATCCAGGGTGGGACTTGTTGACTCCAAAATTTGACAAGGTAACAGTGCATTATGGGAAACTTAGTTTATGGGGGACCTTTTGCGATAAACTAAGTGACCTTTGGGTTTGTAGAGAAGTTGGCTTCTTCTATAATGGGGGTTTGGAAATGGAAAATGAAACAGATATAATAAAATAAAGTCTAACCTAAGGCAATGTGCTAATACTCAATGATAGGCATGATAAATCATAGATCCAAGGGCCCGATTGGTATTTGTAGTTCTCTAGAAGAGCAAAAACTAAAAATAATAGCACAAACAGTCCATCCATTGACATAAAATAACATTGCATACATTCCTACTGCCAAGAAGAGTCATTAGACATGATCTAAATCAACAAATTTGCATTCAATATATATAGTTTTCAAATGAAATGTCCAGACAATAAAAGCACAGTTTACAATTTAATCAAATAGCATGAAAGAGCAGAAAGGCCGAACAATTGGCACAATCTGAAATTCTTTTGCAATAAAATAAAATAGTAATAAAGGCCTGGCATCTTTTCCTAAAACTAGTGTTCCTTCAAAATTTTGGGCCCTTTTCTCACAACAGAGAAAAATATATATAGCAAAAAAATTCCCATTGCTTTGAAGAGCAAAAACAAAAAATATTTCACTATCCGCTGGCAATGATGTAGAAATAAGAATATTCCCCAAGCCGTTGCAACAAAAAAGATTTGAAACCAAGCATCTGGTCATTCTAGGTGTAGGTGCATCTCCTACAAATGATGGTGATGGTCCTGACAAGGTTAAATAGACAACTATCACCATCCAGTGTAAATGATTATGACATGTAGTGCCCAATCACAACATTTAGTTTGCTTGCTTCATCATGCAAAAATGAGATCAGTTGAATAGATATGTGGCAGCATTTTGCTGCTCGTGCGAACATTTATCTCTCACTGCTGAAGAATTGCGTCAAGGCTACATGTGTTGAGTGGGAAGAGCTCTATCCAAAAGTGGAAGAAATGATCATCAGCTGGGTGCAAAAGAGATGTGTGGCAACATTTTGTTGCCCGTGGTCATTATTTCATCCTCTCACTGAAAGATTTGCGAAGAGTAGAAACATAGCAAGAGTGCATCACATACAACAATTGTGGGGCCCGCCAATTTTTTTGGAATGGGAGCATCGTGTCACTCGAGTGGAGGCAAATGAGGAAGCAAAAAGGAATGATAAAGAATGGCCCATAGCTACAACACTTGGAAGTATAGTGAGGATTCATGAGATGTGAAAGGAAGGGAAACCCTTGAGGTGCACAAAGTAGACACGTGGAGGGGGAAAGAAGACTTTGATAAAAGGCTAAGTGGATTTCCTGGCCGATACATAGAGGAAAATACAGCCAAAGGGAGCTTGTTGAATATTTATCAACAACTTTTGGCGATTACCAGGGGTGTTTCACTTAAGGAACGGAGAACCTAAAATTTATCTGGTTTACAAACCAGAGCACCATTTCATTAGATAACAGAGTTAGAGATTGGAAAGAGCCACCTACAAAGGTGACCATTCATCCTCAGACAGACTTACCATGTGCAAATTCTCCTGTTCTCTGCTTAGATCAATAGTTTCTTTATGAGGTAGTGCATTAGGTAAATCGACCCCTGCTTCACAATGAAACAGTAGCTGTAAAAGCAGATGAATAACTCCTTCAATGTTAGTTGCGGTGGGAGGATGACTGAAATTCCTAAAAGCATCCGGATCATTTTCCTTCTCTTCTATTCTTTCTGCAATCTGCTCAGTCATAGTAATAGAGCCATTTTCAAGGAACGGGGACAACAAACCCATCTTGTTCAACTTGGAGAAACTCTCCCGTAGGTTGTCCATTATCTTGCTTACAGTAGAAATGGTTGCTTTAGTGCACTAGAAGGTAGAGTGGAAATGGATAAACTTATTTGTTGTCTAAACAACAACATCCTAATCTTCAATTCTTGCCCTGGCAAGGTCTTCATCAGAGATTGAGTAGAGCTCAGTGAGCAGATCTTTTTCTTTTGGAACATTTTCCAAGATAAACCATGAGAACTACTCAATCATATCATGAGCCTCCTGGCTCAGTTTTGATGCCTTGGTGATGAATTAGAGGGTAGGTTGCAGTGCTAGGAAATTTTTTTAATCTTTTCCTAGTGAGAAATGTACAATTGCCTAACCAACGGAATAATGTTTGGCTGTGTAGGAGAAGACACGAGAGATCTTTTAAGAGAAGAGATCTCTTCGTCTTTTGAGTTATTGGCCTCATCCAACTTTTCCCTTTTCCTTTTCTCGGATGCTAGTTGCTCCACAGAGCTGCTCATTTCTTTATTCCAATTCTCCTCGGCTCAGGAGTGATTTGCTAAGTGCATGTCCAAAGAGGACTTTGTCTCTTGGAGCTCTTGTTCTAATTGAGCTTTTAGGCCCTCAAATTCATCCTCTTTTTCTTGTATTTTCTGCTCATATTGAGCTTGTTGGTGCTCCAAAGCCTCATTCCTCTATGCTATTCCTTGACTATACTCAAGGCAAAGTCACTCCAGCTCTTCATTCTTTAGCTGCAAATTCTGCTTCGCCTCCTGATTCTTCGTATGTAGCTCTTTTACCATAGAAATGTCGATAGTCTGAATCTTTGCAAGCTCACTTGAAGTCTATTCTTCTCATTCTCTAGTGCCAGCACCCTTTTTTTCATACATGCAACATCCGCTTCTAGGGATTTCTCTTTTTTCTCCAACAAGCTAACCCTTTCCCTTATTGCTTTAAGCTGCTCATCTTTTTTCTTTAGCTGGTGACTAGTTTTAAGGAAGTCAGAGGTGATGACCTGTTATGTTTCCTCCATAATCTCAACCTTATCCTATGGTTGGGCCACCTTCATGTCAAGCCCTACCCCATATATTTCATAGTCTTCTCAGTGCATCTCTCCTTGAGGCTTGGTTACTCTCAGGTACATGGTTGCAAAATTTATCTCTTGTTGGGTCTCATCATAAAGAGTGTTTTTTTGGCTCAGCAAAAGCACTGTCATCCTTTGCCATGCACTTTTGCATTCTAATTGCACGTGCTTCCTTTTCATAGTCAATCTGCACCATAAATTCAGCTGGCGATGAAACTAGTCTGCCTACGAAAGGAGCACCAGAAGATAGGGCATATGGATAGGTGATTCTGATAGGCTTGGGCATTTTCTTTTTCTAGAGAGTGATAGTTTGCGGGAAGAAGTGGGGCACATTTGAAAGCTTGGTTTGAGGATCAATAAAAGGGCTAGTCACTTGCCACAACTCAATTGGTGAATCAGTGGAAGGACTCATGGGCTGGAATGGTGAAGTATTTTTTATTGTGGAGTCAACCAGTTGTGATGGAAGAGGATCTGCAACAATAACGGAAGTAGGGGTGCTTGCAGAGGGCATGCCTTCAGAAAGCAAGGCAAGGAGAGCCTGAGTGGCAACAACTGGTGTAAGGGTTCACGAAGGAGTAAAGATGGGTGGAGTGGTCTATGAAAATTGGGCAAAACCTCCCGCATGTGTTGGATTAAAAGTGGGAAACAGAGGGCTAGTACTCATGGCAGGGATTGCCACTAAGACATGGATAGATACCAAGGACTGAGAAGCAAGAGAAGAAGGAGAAAATTTTACCTTTTGACTGGTTGATGGCAGCTCCAAAATCATTAGCGACTCTTCCTCGGCCTCATGCTCTTGGCTAGCTGCAAGCACCTATCTTCCGGTGGGTTCTTACGAACCCTCTTCAATAATGGTCTTTGTACGCTATTGTTTTGTGGGTGGGACTTCTCGAGCTTCGACAGTTATTGTCATTAGCTGCTGTGGTACCCTAGCTACCTTAGTGGCCCAAGTGAGTGTATGCGAAGCCTTTGATACATTAAACCACATGTTCATGGCCACATAGGCGGGTTGTTCAGAGCCTTTTTCCTTTGGCATAAAGGACACATAAGTTGTTGCTTCCTCTTCTTGCTCTTCAGACTCATCCTCCGGGTCATCACTCTTATTGACGCTAGAGTCTGGTCTAGGGTGGTCATCATCCCACTATTTTTAAAATTCCTTTTCCTCCTTCAAGCTCTCATAAGGGGTATCCAATTTCCCTGTTTCTTGGCAATACTTCTAGAAAAGCTTCTATCTTTTCATCAGCCCATTCCTCATCCTTCTGCAACTTGTTGTACATGGTGCATTCCATTTGGAAATTATCTTTGGACACCACCACAACAACGTAGAACTTGTACCATGGCCCTATGTTATCTTGTGTGTGAATATGCCCTAGTTCAACAAAATTTTCATCTTTGTCTGCTCACAGGTTACGCCACTTTTCCCAGTAAGGTCGAGGAACATGAGTAACTTTCATGTGCGGTCTGGTAGGTCATTGAAAGGGTTGTAATCACTTTTTTCATTTACCAAAACCAACCTCAAATGAGCCAGTTTATCCTACAATAACTAATCCGATTGCTTCTTTAATAGAGTCACCATTTTGAAATTCTTCGGACAAGAGAAGAATCATTTTCTCTTGAAACTTGAGCTATTGTAGAATGTTAAATCAATGATACACACAGGTGTCTATACATTTCAAGCGCGAGCACCCTATCTATGACACATGTTGGGAGAAGGAAGGGTTGACCAATGAAGCCACACATCTGAAGGATGGTGAAATCTGTTCCTAAGAACCAGTCACAAGCGAGGGTGAAACTTTGCATATATCCAGTCTGATCCTCATCGAGCCGGACTATGTCACCTCCTCCTTGTAAATCTTGCAAGAACAAAGTTATAAAATAATCCGAAAAATGCATAATAATCATATGACATGGAAAGGAAGCGTGTCCACGTTGATACTGACTTCCTCCTCTTCTTTTCATCAAAAAATGATAATTCAAAATACCTGCTGAAGAAATCAGGGTTTTTATGTAGGAACATGTGAACCAAGAAGGAGAGAAATCTAAATTTTCCCTCTGTCGGGTAATTTTTCATTTGTTGTATCATTTCCTCCACTAGGAACTTGGTGAAATCATACTAGAAGGTATTGTGTTGTTTGCGGAATTGAAAGACCAGTCCTAGTTGAAAGGTTTCCACCATCTCATTGGAGTCTCAGCCACACACAAAAGCTAGCATTGACAAGGCATCCTGCATATCCTCACGAAATGAACCGCGCGGCAATGAGATACTCAATAGCTTAGCACCTGGGATACCCTTCTTACCAATCTCCTCTATTAGGAAATCTGAGTTCTTTTTCATCGCCTTCCACATTTTTTCTCCTTTACCAGGGAAAAAGGACTCAATTTTTTCTCTTATTTTACTTAGGTCCAGGATGCATAGCATATGCCAAATGGATTGTGGGCTTATGTGGACTCTTAAGTTTTGGCCCTCTATCCAATAGGTGTTAGGGTTATAACATTGAATGGAAACATCAACTAACTTCATGGAGTAGTGTACCAGCAAGACCATGTATTGTGGAAGACCACTGTACCAAACCTTCTTTGCTATCGATGTGTCTACCTTAGGTGCCTTCAACCTTGCACAGGCTGCTTCTCTTAAGGATTTAGGGTTTTTTGTGAGTCATGGGTCATAAATATTATCCCATTTCTCCTCAACCCTTTTCTTGTTTCTGCAATATCTAGGCCTATCCAGCTCTATTGTATTCGCCCTTTTTGGCTTTCTTGGTATAATAGGCACAACATATGCTAAATCTTCATAGATATACACATCTTTTGATGACTTTATGGCTGTAAAAAATTCCTTGCCAATCTCCTTCTGCATTTGCTGTGATGAACTCTTCAACATTTTTCTTTAGATGAAAAATTTTGCAGGTTCTGAATTCTTTGTAAATTTTAACCAACTCTAGATATGCTGAAAACTTCTCTGCACCTTAAGCCTTGGTGTATTTGAAAATACTTTGAACATTAAAATTTTTCATGCAATATTTAGCTATCTTTTCCCAAGGTGGTAGAGGAAAGTGTGCTTTTTGCATTTAATTCAGCATGTACCATTAATTCCTTGGGTCATGAAAAATAAATTACTTGCCATTTCAAGGTGGAAAGAAGTCATTATTGTGTTTGGAAACCGTGTGATATTCTATGATTCCCTTCAAACTTGAGTTGACAATTTGCCTTCTAACCTTGCATTAGTATGTGCTGACAATTAATATCTTGGACGAAATGATTAAGCCAAAGCAAATGATCATCGCTTGAAAAGATATGGATCTTGCCTTGGGCTTTGGGAAACATCTGTGAGATGACACAATAGCCTACAGTTGTGCAACTTACTACTGATGAGCGCGACCATTTTAAAGCTAATTAACTAGCTCTTATTAACTTAGCACACATTGAACTATACTTCTGTAGATGCAACTGGTTAGGAAATGTGAGAAAACACAAGCATTCCTTTTAAGTTGGAATTTGGTTATCATCATATTTTCTCAAAATGGATTAGCATGCGTCTTCTCATTTTTTCTATAAATAGGTTGCTAAGTAGTGAGGAAATCACACTTAGCATTTGAGCAGTTTTAACAATAGGTTGTTGGTGTAGTCCTAAGCTTTATTAAGTGAGTTTTCTCGTAGGCTAGGCAGTAGGAAAGTTTCAGTGTTAGTTAGAAGGTAGAAGCATTGTGTTAGTATCATGGATACTCCCATTAGGTTTACCTCTTATAAGTCACATACAACTTTTCTGGGGGAGATTTTCACTAGGCGATTGAATAGAATGACCAAGAATAAACACTCCTTGGTTTTGGTAGCCATAAAATGGGTTATGGGTAGGGATTGTATAGAGTACGAGGACAAATACAGTGTGAATACTGATATCTGCTCGCACTTTGTAGTGTCAATGTTAGACATTGGTATCCCCGGGCCTCTAACTCTTAAGCTGGTCAAGGAAATTTTTCCAAAAAAGTACCTGAATGGCCTAGGTGAGATTGTCGCTCATGCTGCATATGGGGTAGGCCTTCCAACAACCAATGGCCTCTGTCACTACATTGAGGAAGAAGTGGTAGTTGTATGGCTGCCGTTTCTTAGTGGATTCTGCCTTCAGACACATGACAAGCATCAGCAAAGGGTTACCAAAGCCCTACATTTTTTGTTTCGTAGCTACAATGTAATAACATTCCACGACATAGATTGGTACACTAACTTCAAGAACTTGGTGTTCCCTCCACCAATGGTGTTTCTGCCAAATGATTTTTCTTTTGCTGTTGAAGAAGCTGCTGATGAAGACGCGGTAGGTGTTGTCATAGAAGAAGCAGTAGACACTGCCATAGATGCATCAATTGCTACCTCTCGTGCTCTTGGATAAAACACCTCCTTGCTCCTGGATAAAATGCCCCCCATTTTTTTTTTGTTGTTGAATACACCACCTGCTTTATAGTTTTTGTACATAAGCTTGAAAAAAGCTATAAATATAGCATATATGAAAGAATAGCTTGTATAGTCATATACTTTTTGGATTATGGCTTTCTCAACCATTTTGCAATGTAAAAAACAAAAGAATATATATAAATCAACAGATATCTTTATAAAAATCCATGGCTCTTTCTTGCATTTTGCATATCTATTGTATGGGCTCTTTTATTAGCATATGTGTTCATTTTCTTTGCACATGGGTGTGTTTTATATGTAAAGCAATTCTGCTGCTCTACTCTCTGCAATGACAGGTTGTTTCTGCAGAAACATGAACCAATTTCAAAAAAGACTGGCCAACGCAAAGGGAAATCAAATAAAAAGTATTATTCACATATGTACAAAAATAGAACTTGACACTTAATGGAACAACTTAAGATGAATCCCATTGACTGGAATTCCTAAGGGTTCATGTTCCATACTTTCTAACTCGAAAGCATTATGCTCCCTACACTGAATGATTTTAAAGGGGCCATCCCATAGGCTATCAAATTTACCATGCTAACCTAGCTTAGCAACCCTTTTATCATATTTTAGTACTAAGTCTTTGCACTTTAGGCCTTGATCAAAAGCCTTCTTGAAAAACCATTGCTTGACCACTTGTTGGTGGTTTGTCATGGCTATTAGGGAATTTTCTCTTTTTTCTTGTACTTCTAAAAATTCAGCAAGCCGAACCTCCATGGCACCATTTTATTCTATCTTGAGAGATTTCAACAGTTGGAGTGATGGAATATCCATAGATATAGGCAACAGTGCCTCTTTCCCATATACCAACTCATAAGGCAAAGTCTTAAGGACTTGCTTAGGAGTTATGCAGTTTTCCCAAAGTGCTGCCCTAAGGTTTTTATGCCATTCTCTTTGGTGTTATGAACCAATTCTTTTAAGGATTCAAACTAAGTTCTTATTCGTTGACTCCGCTAGGCTATTTCCCTCCGAGTAATAATAATTTGATGATGTCTTAAGGAATATACCATTTTTTAATGCAAAGTGGCATACCTTTGGGCCTAGGAAAGCTCTTGCATTATCGGAACTGATAGTCTTTGGAGGACTAAAGCTTGTCACCAACTCTTCGAGGAAGTCCAATATCTATGTCTTTGTTGAATTTTTAAGCGGAATGACCTCTGTCCATCTTGTGAAGTAATCTGTGGTAGTCAGAATCCACTTGTGCTCGAAGTGAGATTAATCATCTTGATGAATTCTAGGCCCCATTGTGCAAATAGTTCATCCACCACTATAGGTTTGAGAGGCATTGCAGAATTCTTCCTTCTATTAGTAAAGAATTGGCATTGTTTGCAAGATTTTACCAAAGAGTGGGAGTCATTGAAAACTATGGGCCAATAGTAACCTACACACATGATTTTGATGGTGGTGGTCTTAGCAGAGAAGTGTCCACCCGCAATGCTGTTGTGGAACGTGTCAAGGAT
Source organism: Sequoia sempervirens (assembly GCA_007258455.2). Lineage (NCBI taxonomy): Eukaryota > Viridiplantae > Streptophyta > Pinopsida > Cupressales > Cupressaceae > Sequoia > Sequoia sempervirens. Next base: position 72,478 of record VDFB02347045.1, read on the forward strand.
TCTCTTCGCTTGCTCTGTAGTAATGCATCATAGGAGGAGACCATTGAAATTCCTTTTGAAAAGGACCCCTTCCACTAGCACATATCCACAATATTGCAGCTGATAGTATCTACTCTTTTGGGAGGAAAGACCTAGTAGATACTTTCCTATTTGCATAAACCTCATTCTATCTATTAGCAGACAACCCTTAGATTCTAGCTCATTTAACAGAACAAGCTTTGATTACTCTCCTTCAACGGGTATCTCCTTATTCTATGCCATGTACTCGCACAGTCCTCTTCCTCAGACAATTTTAGTGGGTTTGACCTCAATTTCATATTCAAGGATCTTGGTGATCCAATTAGCTCTTTTTTTTGTGATTTCTCCCTCCATGATATATTCATGCACACTAGAATACATGATATAAACAAACATGTTATTGCAGGAAATTAGATGGAAGAACTTTTTAAGTCCCTTCACTATTGCAAAGGCTTGTCTTTCGACAAAATTATAATTCATCTCATATTCCTTCAGGGTCTGGGAGTAGAATGCCACCGGATGTTCTCCCTTTCCTTCATTATCCTTTTGGGTTAAGACAGTAGCAGTACTGGACTTTCTACTAAATGCATACATTATAAAATCCTTAGATAAATCTGATTAACCAATACTGGAGTTGTGGAAATAGCATCCTTGAATTTTTTCAAAGGCTTCTCGAGCTTCGGTCGTCCACTTGAATGCTTATCCTTTTTAAGCATTAGGGTGATGAACATAATTATTCCCATAAAGTCAGAAATAAACTTGCTAACAAAATTTACCTTGCCCAGAAAGGATTGAACACCTTTCTTATTCACCAGAAGGAGAAGTTCCTTGATAGCTTTCACCCACTCGGGGTTGATTGAAACTCCTTCCTTGGATACCACGTGTCCTAACAGCTTGCCTTGCAGTACTGTAAATATGCATTTTTTTGGATTTAGGGAACTCCGAACTCCTGACACTTTTGAAAAACAATTTCTAATTGGTCAAAATGATCATCCTTAGATTTAGAAAACACAGTAAGATCAGCTAAATAAATTAGAATAAAATTATTGATTAGCTCGCTGAAAGTAATGTCCATCGTCTGCTAGCATGTTGCCCCTGCATTGGACAAACCAAAATGCATTTTAGCATATGCAAATGTTCCCCACTTTGTAGTAAACATAGTTTTGTGCTGATCCACCTTCTTAACTCGGATCTGATTGTAACCGGAGAAGTCGTCCAATAGAGAAAATATTTATGATCCTGCTACTGTTTGTAGGATTGACTCCATAGAAGGCAGTCGATAATGATCCTTTAGGGATGCTATGTTTAGGTCTCAAAATTTCACACACAAGTGGATATCTCCATTCTTCTTTTGAACCAGGACCATATTGGATACCCAAGTACTATTCTTTATTGAGAAGACAATTCACAACTCAATTAGCTTGGTTAGCTCTAGCGCTATTAGCACTTCAATTTTGGGGTTTACTGGCCTCTATTTTTTTGGACTGGTTTTGCACCTTCTGTCAGCTCGATCATGTGTTGAATGCTATCAGGATCATATCCCTCCAAATCATCATAGGACTAGGCCACTACTCCATATTTCTCATAGAAATTAATGAGTCTTTCTTTATCATGGTGCAAGACATCTTTCTCGACTCGAAGGTTTCTGCCATCTGAGACCCAAAGGTCTACGTAATCACTTTTGTCTACCACAAACTTCCATCTATCATTTCTTGCATCATCACAATCAATTTTTTTTTTTAGAGTAACCAATCCTTTCAGAAGCTTGTTGGATTTGAGTTGCATAATTTTTCCTTCATAAGCCTCAACAATCTTTGGTTGAAGTTGATTGGAAAATTCCCTCGACTGCTAGATAAACGAGGTGATGTGTTCATCACTTTCAAAAACCTGCCAACTTTGATCATTTTCAGGAATCGTCGATCCAACTATTACTCATAAAAATTTTTCATTATGTATAAGGTCAGAGGAAGGATCAAACTGAGCACCAGTCACGACCATGCGGTTTGCATTGCCATTTTGTCCTTGGGGAACAGTCTGGATGTTGAAGGCTTCAAAACTCTCAACCAGGTCCTAGACTCGGTGCTGATAGGATCTCATGTGGACATTCTTTGCTGCGGAAATCCCTCGGACTTGGTTGAATACTAGTTTGGAATCTTTGAACACCATTAATTGATTAATGCCCATTCGCTCTGCAATACTTAAACCTTGAACTAATCCCTCATATTCGACCTCATTGTTTGAACAAGCGAACTAGAAGTGGAAAGACCTTAGTATTTTTTCATCTTGTGGGGATATTAAACATAACCCCACTCCAATGCCTACTTTACCTCTTGCTCCATCAAAGTACAATGTCCATAGCTCATTTGCTTGGCTACCTTCGAACTCTTTCACAACATTTGGGAGCACTTGGTCTTCATCATAAATTACATAGGTGCCCAATCCTGTAGCATGATAATTGCTGAAAGGGTCACTATCCATGTGTTCACTCAACAGAGCATCATCTTGGACATCCCGGTCTCTGTTCACCTGTTCTTCCTCTAGTAATTCAACGCAATACATTTCTTGCTTGGTGATAAATGTATGCGCAACTTCAAAATTTATCAGGGATTCATCTGCTACATGTTCAAAATGCAAAGCCTTCGATTCTATCTTCATTTTTGTGTTGTGCTTGGTTCTGAGAATCAAATGTGACCAATCCAAGGATAGGAATCTGCCCTCCTTTGAAGTAAATTCTTGGGATAGATAGAGACCGAACATGGGAGGAACATCTATGATCACAATATTTTGTGGTGCTATGATACTAGGGCAAGCAAATAGAGTTAAAGGAAGTTCCTTGATGACACTTATGGTTTCAAATTTTTTCCCATCAAGCTACATTACTCCCCTCTTCATAGGTTCATAGCTGAGTCCTAAGGCTTTGGCTATTTGTTTAGGCATAACCATGGTGCTAGCGCCAGAGTCAATCATAGCATTGTGCAATAACTTCTTTCCTATAATGAGAGTTAAGAAGAAGGGTTGGGGCTTCAAATTATCTCCAACTTCAATAGGGGATTCTTTTTTATTGTTCGTAAGGAATTTAGCTAGTGGTAGTTGATTAACAACCTCTGCATTGGCTAATTGCTTTGTTGGTGCTGCACTGACCTCTTCCTAAAGTGCCTTTTGTAATAGCATTTTTTTCTCTAGGATAGCTAAAATGTCCCATAGAGACACATTAGCAGATGATTTCTTCAATTGTTTTACCACATTAAAAGGTGGAAAACTCAGAGGTTTCTACTCCTTAGCTCTTGTTATGATAATTTCCTTTTGTGGTTGAGATGGTAGCGGGGTAGTGGAAGTACCAAGAATATGATTGGAAGCACCTTTAAGTTGCGAGCTAGCTAGATGCGGAAAAACTGACTCACCGGTAAATCTCTTCTTTAAGTGTGTGTTATATTCAAATTGCACTTGCGGTGTTTTGGATATGAACGTATCATTAGCAAACACCCTTTCTTCTTCCTCCATCCATGAGAAGAGCGTGTGATCAGGAGCGATGTAAAATTCTTGTTCTAGAGACATCCCTTGCATTTGTGCGGTAAGAACTGCACTCTCCATATGTGGCGAGGGATATACATAACCTCCATGATCTGGCATCATGCCTTGGTTGCATTGCTCCACCACCTTTTGTTGTAAGTTGCCACATGGACAGTTCTGAGGCATATGCGCATCGCTGCAAGGGAAGCACCACAGATTGATGTCATCAATGAGGTTATTTTGCTCCATGGTTAATTCACTACTCGAGCTTGGTGAAGCACTCATCAACGAAGTAGGAATTGGCACCATTTGGTTGACCATCAAAGCTGGTGAATTAGTGCGGGAACCTCCTTGGTACTGATTTTTCTAATATGAGGGTCATCTGCCTTAATAATTTTGATAGGAAAGCTTCAGAGGCATTTATTGGTTCTGCTTAAGGATGGTTATGTCATTTTCGATAGTCCGCAACATTTCTTTAAAATCGCTTATTTCATCTTTGGAAGAACTACATGTAGAGGCAACATTTTGTGGCACTGCTGCATATGTGTACATTGATTGGGGAGTTACAAGTGTGCTAGTTGACGTGACTTCTTGTGCAGGAATCGATATTTTAGGAAATATTGGTATGATAGGCCGATGAGGAAACTTTCTACAATCTATCAAATGATTCTCGGCTTTGACAACGACACCATAAGCATATGGTAGAGTAGCTCCTCCCAAAGGCTTGATCATCATAGAAATGTCAGGATTGATGGAATTCAAATAAAATATGAATGCCAACTCAGGAATTTGGTGTATAGTAATAGGGATCCTTTACCAATTCGTGTGGAATCAGGCATTAAATTCCGTCAGAACTTCTTGGGGAGCTCATTTTATGATAGATAGTTGATAATATAGTGAAGAGAAATCTCCATCATTTGAGAACCTCTCATAGAATGGATCTTCGAGCTCGTCCCAGGTGCGAATAGTGCTAGGTGACAACATTTGGTACCAATCTAGCACCTTGCCTTTAAAAGACGTGGTGAGAAGCCTTAGAGCTACATTCTACTCAGTGATCCTGTGCACCAGACACACATCTGCCACATCTTGTAGATGTTATGTAGGTGTTCTTGAGCCATCTCCGATAAACTTGGGTATAGCTTTCATAGCTGAAATTGGGATAGCACCCCAGATAGTGGGTGCTACTGGGGCTGCTAGGGGACTTTTGGCATCCCATGCCACGTAATTTATATTGGTGGCTGGCAACATGGTTAGAGGAATGGGTGGCAGGAGTGGAACAGTTACCAACTGATTTGTAGCCTACACTGTTCCTAGTGGAGGTACTAGTAAACTAGGGTTGCTTGCAGTTTGGGATCTAGTTACAGGCTGATGGCTCATACACCCTTCTAAAACAAAAATTCATTTAAGCTCTGTCCCACCGAGCGTGCCAAGAAAAAGAACAAACTGTTGATGCCAAAATTTGACAAGGTAACATTGTCTTATGGGAAACTTAGTTTATGGGGGACCTTTTGTGCTAAACTGAGCGACCTCTGAGATTTTAGAGAAGTCAACTTCTTCTATAATGGGCATTTGGAAAGGGAAAATGAAATAGATATAATAAAATAAAGTCTAACCTAAGGCGATGCACCAAGACTTAATGATAGGCATGATAAATCATAGATCTAAGGGCCCGATTGGTATTTGTAGTGTTCCAAAAGAGAAAAAACTGAAAATCATAGGACAAACAATCCATTCATTGACATAAAATAACATTGCATAAATTCCTACTGCTAAGAAGAGTCATTAGACATGATCTAGATCATAAAAATTGCATTTAATATATATAGAAGTTCTCAAATGAAATGTCCAGACAATAAAAGCACAGTTTACAGTTTAATCAAATAGCATGAAAGAACAGAAAGGCCGATCAATTAACACAATTTGAAAGTATTTTGCAATAAAATAAAACAGTAATAAAGGCCTGGCGTCTTTTCCTAAAACCAGTTTTCCTTCAAAATTCTAGGCCCTTCTCTCACAATAGAGAAAAGTATGTATAGCAAAAAAACTCTCACTGCTTTGAAGAGCAACAACAAAAAAGATTTCGCTATCCCTTGGCAATGATGTAGAAATAAGAATATTCCCCAAGCTGTTGCAACAAAAAAGATTCGAAACCAAGCATCTAGTCATTCCAATGCAAGTGCATCTTCTGCAAATGATGGTAGTGGTCCCAACAAGGTTAAACAGACAAGTGTCACCATCCCGTGTAAATGATTATGATATGTGGTGGCTAATTACAACATTTAGTTTGCTTGATTCATCGCCCAAAAATGAAATCCCCCGAATAGGCACATGGTAGCATTTTGCTGCCCGTGCAGACCTTTATCTCTCTCCGCTAAATACTTGGGCCAAGGCTACACGTGTTGAGTGGGTAGAGCTCTATCCAAAAGTGGAAGAAATGATCATTGACTGGGCACAAAAGAGACATGTGGCAGCATTTCACTGCCCGCGATTGTTATTTCATCTTCTCGCTAAAAGATTTGCGAAGAGTAGATATGTAGCAAGAGTGCACCATAGGCAACAATTGTGATGCCCACCAAATTTCTTTGGGAATGAAAGCATCGTAGCACTCAAGTGGATCCTCGATGACAAAGCAAAAAGGAATGATAAAAAATGGCCCGCAACTACGACACGTGGAAGTATAGTGGGGATTCCCGAGATGTGAAAGGAAGGGAAACTCTCGGGGTGCGCAGAGCAGACACATGGAGGGGGAAAGCAGACTTTGATAAAAGACTAAGTGGATTTCCTGCGATGCACAGGCCGATACATAGAGGAAAATACACCCAAAGGGAGCTCATTGAATATTTATTAATAGGACCCATACACCACCTTGGGCGTATAGGTCCCCCTAGGTGGGACCCATATGCCACCTTGGGCGTATGAGTCTTGTTTAGGGCCTTTTCAAGGTTTTGAATTCAAATTTTGCAAATGTTGGCATTTGGGATCTAATAAATGGTAAATTAGATAGGATGCTTATAAAATCTAAGTCTCACATTCATTTTTCAACTAGATAGAACAAGACAAGCAAGAAAGCAAGAGATCACAAGCATTTGCATTCAAGAGCAAGGAGAAAGAAAAGTTGAAGTCTCAGAGCAACATTATTGTGATTTTTTAGGTCTTAAAGCTCACTTTCATTTTGAGATCAAGCATTTCCAAAGATTAATGAAGGTTGCCTATGGAGGATCATGATGGATTCTAGGTTGTGGAGATGCATCTAGCCATTGAACCAAGCCTAATGACTTGTTTCCTAAGTGATTCCATCTTCCATTATCATTCTAATTTCTACCTAAAGGAAGGTACATGCATTCTTATGGCTTACTAAGGTGATATGAGATCTGCCAAAGTGAGTCATCATCATCATTTTCATGTTTCATTTATGCATCATATTTTAGTACATTAGACTAGGGTTTGTTGAATTTTAGATCTCATAATCTTAGACATATTTAAGATTAGGGATTTCACACACATTTCCATTTCAAATCTATACTTTCTATCAAGATTTAATTATTGAACTAGGGCCCCATAAGCAATCAACCCAATATTTTGTTTTGCATATTTTTCATAGGTTCATACCCAAAAGTGAAATTTGAAAGACATAGGAAGGAAGTGCAAAGATAGGAGAACAATTTTAGATCTTTCTTTTTTGAAAAGGAAGAGTGGGAGTCATACACCCAACTGGGCGTATTAGTCCCATTATACCCATTTTTCTATATTTCTATAGATCTAGATCAGTCACTAGAAAATTCCTGATTCTACCCAACAACCCTGTAGTAGGACTAAATTTCCCTACATGGCATAGCAATCCCAATGTACTTCAAACAAAATATTTTCTAGGGTTTATAGACCTTGTTTTAGCCTCTCTACTTCTCCAGGTACTTTTCTATTTCATTCTATTTGTCAATTTGATTTCATGCTTTTATGTTTTTTGGGTTTTGTGCATAAGTGTTTGCATTTCTCCTTTGAAGCTTCATTTAATGGTGAACCCCCATCTAATTTCAATAGGAATCCCCTAGTCCCTTCCTCAATCAAGTCACTTGCTTAAGGAATCTAGGTTTCCTAATGAACTAAAGCGTGAAATAGGTCCAAGTTCCATATCCCAAAAGGTGGACACCTCATTTCCATTTTGTTCACAAACATAACATACACAACCTAAGTTTTGACATGTTTGCATAGATATTTCATAGAAATATATATTTTAGTTTATGACAATATTCATAATGAATAAAATTTACAACTGAATCTTCCATGAAAGTTGATAGAAAACACAAGCTATGTCCTAAAAATACATGCACTACTATATAAAGGAAAGAAAAATGAGACATTAAATCAAGCGTAAATGCTTTTATGGCAAGATAGAATCAATCATTTTACACAAATTCACAATAGAAAACTTTGAGTAGGAAAAAATGACATCTTTTATTGATTAAGAGGTATGTCTCAACTAAGTACAAATCTATTTTCAATGTTCTCTCTTAAGAGAATTGAGTTAAAAAATGCTTGAAAATTGATAATAATCTCTTACATTAGAAGTTCCCTTACAAAATACATGTCATTTTTTACTTTACTAGGCATTCCCTTGCATATCTAACCAACATGAGTGAATATAGGACACCTGCCTTGTACTGAATGAAGATGTTTGCATTGAGGGAAAGAATCCTTGAAATCTTTATCTCCATCTTCTTTGGATGCTCCTAGAAGGATCCAATCAACAACCTCCACTCTTTTAGATGCTTGCAAGGTGTTGAAAATTTCCTATAGTGTTGTCTTCACTTCTCAAACTAAATTTTATCCTCCTCAACTACCACTTACATAATAATAGGGCATGTTTTGATGAGTCTAAAATGAGTTAGAACTCCTTAAAGGTGTAGGACAAGGATCTTCCTTTAATGCATCTTCAAAAGCTTCTTTATGAGGCCTAACCAATCACCTTGTGCTTCTTCCATGTGGATACCATTGTCATAAATAAGCTTGGTTCTCATGAACTATTCACATGTCTTGGCACAGAGTATTCACTTGGTCATATTGTAAACTTCCCTATTCATTGTATTGGATCATGAACTATCACTTGAAATTTGTTAGAGATTTCCTTCATTAGATATTATATCCTTGTTATTACACTTTATCAATTGGTAAAGATATATGAGTAAATTTGATCTAGTATTCTCATAATATTTCCTCTCACATTCAACAATAATATCTAGGTTAACACTTCCTTGTTATCTTTTAAGGTCATTCATTCACCCAAATATAATTAGGAAGATTCAACATCCTTTTCCATCACATGAATGTGCTCATTTTCCTCTTCTATCACATGAGTCCACCTTAAAGTTCTCTTAACCCTATTATCTATTCCTTATAAAGCTTCATGCAAGCATGCCTAGGATTTTATAGGTGTTAGGGTAAGCATAAAATAACCTCTTCTTAAATTTACTATCAATCATTCAAGGATTTAATACTACAACTCTTCATTTTCTTCTTCTTTGTACTAACCTATTATTGACTTGTGATGATTGTCATTCATTTATTTTACCCTTCAAATTTCATACATGTATTTTTGAAATATTTTCATATTCATGAATTTCTCTTAATATCCATACAATCTTTTTCTCATTGTCCTCTTATCCATTCATTGCACCACAAGATAAAATTTCATAACCATCTCCAAACAAATATACAATAAAATCTAGCCTCTTATCTAGACCTTGAAACTCTTTCATAAGTGCATGGATATTTGGAGTATCATGCATTGAACCTTCCACTTCAAGATCATTGTCATATAGTCTTGAAATCATATGAGATTGTCATACACCATTTTAAATTCCTTTCAACTCTCAGCCTTAGCTTGCTAACTTGTGTACTTGAGTATGACTTTGAAAAGATCCTTTTTTTGTAATCTTCTCTTATATGCTTATAATGTATATGAAATTCAACCTTTCCTGATAGAGTGTGTCCATTTAAAAAGTGTGTGGTAATGTGTTATTGTGTATATTTGGGTCCTTGAAATAATTTTGAATCAATGAAATATGCCACATGAAAATATCATTTTCATCTCGAAGTTTCAGTACTAAGTATCCAACCAAATATGTAGTATTTGTTTGTCCACTCTCTAATACCTTTTCTAGATAATGACATTATTTCATTATAGTATTCAAGGAGGAATTAGTCTTCAAATTACTATCCCTTTTCCTTTGCAATGTAAACAAACAAAATTGTTAGTAACTCCATTCATTGTTATAGTCTTTTCATGATGGCATAGTCATGACTCCTTATGATAGTCAAACACTTGATCTCATATACATTTAAACTTGGATATTAACTTGTGAATATCCTTCATAAGTTAGACCTTGACATGCTTGTACCTATAAAGGCCTTATTTATGTTCTTAAACCTCTAATATGTTGTCCTTGTGACACTACAATCCTTTCATGGACTATAATTTATGGTTTGACACTTGAAATTTATATAATCTCACATACTGACATGCCTAGATTGAAAATAGTGTCATTGAATACATATCACAATGTTTCCTTCATGATGATTGTTATACTTGTGTAAATTTTTATTTTACCTTGCAAGCATTGTCATTCAACCTTTCAATATTTTTCTCTTTTGGTTTCTTTTAAAACTTCATCACAAAATCCCATCACATTCACCATTGTTTATATTGTGTATGCAAGTATGATTTATTCTATCATAAGATTCATGATTGCTTACATGTTCGCTTGGGTGATGAAGAGTCCTAAAGGCCTCAAAAGATATTTTTGTATCATATGACCTCCTTTAAAATCTTTTGTGATCCATTAAAATCCTAAGATAACTTGCAATGCTCTCTTTCATCATTCTTTCATGATTTATAACCCTCAATTGGTATGATTATAGTCTTGAATGATTGTCCTCTAACAACAATGGATGCCATTGTCATGGCAGGTCTGTCATGCTTATTCTTCACTATTCTTTGGCTTATAAGCACTATTATTACAATCACCTAGAGACACACATACACTACCCATTTTTCTCATCCACGACTTGACATTAGGTCTTCATAAGGTTTCATGTAACCCATTCATGGGTTTTAATGCAATATCAATGTTATGGAGAAACACATCTAAATGACTTCAAATAACCAACTCCAACTTTCTTCCTAGAAGACATTCACTTTTTTTGACATATTTCACATGATGGATAGGTCTATTATTGGTGAATTATCTTAGAACCTTCTTGTAGAGACTGTATTGTTTGACTTTCTACACCAACACAAATCTCTAATTTCCTTTCATAAGATCTCTACTTTCTTCATTGACACCTATTTTTCTAGTCCTCTTGACTTAAGGTAATTGTATCCATCTTAGGGTATATAGAGGCATCATCATCTACAAGTTTTATAAAGCCTCATACCTCGTTCTATCTTATGTGGAAATTTTTTATAGTACTTAGAGGTTGCTATAAGATTTCTCATACATTCTAACAATTATTGCAAACCTTTATACATACTCATAGGGTTTATAGATGGAATAATTAATAATTTGTGTCTAGAGACTTGAAAATTAGGAAATGCCTCGATATTATTTGATATTTCTTTCCTACAAAATACAAGCTCCATCTATGTCACTATCTTCATGAAACACTTAAAGGTGTCCCCTCACGTGCTTGATATTGGGTGAACGTATATGTTGATAATGTAGGGATTATGAGGATTATCTTACATACCTGTCAAAAATTTTGATGAGTCACTTTTCCATGCATCCTCAAGGATTCATGAAGCCTCTATAGGTGTTCAAACCATTTTGTGTTCCATATGGTGCATCAAACCTATAACATTAGTTTCTAAGACACCTCAACTGTGGTTCGCCCTAATTTTGACTTGAATAAACTCAAAACCACAACCCAAGACTTGATTTCTCTTATCATGTATGTACTTTGAAGGAAATAAGGTTGACTTGACTTTATGCTTTTAAAAAACACTTGAAAAGATGAAAATACAACTTTTAGACCCTTTGTGATAAGAAAATTTTGAAAAAGGACTTTTGGAGACTATTTGGGCCAAGGGTGTACAAATATGTAAAACTTATATTGACTAATCTTACTAGGCTCATGTAGCTATTTATTGAAGCTTCATGAATTGATGTATTTACTTAGAGAGTTATATGGGATCTCAAGGCCTAGATTTTGACAATTGAAATTATTTAGTCAAAGGTCAATCCATTAGGGGTGTTCTTTAATATTTTTTACAAGCACTAACATTATCCCTACAAGTGTTTTGGGGATTTTGCTAACCACTTAATTAAGTAAAATAAAAAATAGTTTGGTAAGAAAGAATAAAAACCAATGTTATTTATTTATTTAAGAAGCAAGTCTTTTGGTTACAACCCATTCAAAGACCTATTAGGATTCTTCTTTAGGCTCATTCAAACAAACAAAATTCTTATGTAAAGTGGAGTGTTACTCCCATTCCAATGGAAGATCCCTAATTATAAAGTGTTTAAACATAGCAACTTTTAAAGATGATTCTTTAATATATTTCTTCGAATTATTAATCTTATGAAGCTTAAGCTTTTTTAAGACTTCAAATATAATCTAATTTCCATTGACTAATAATTTAATCAAAAAATTATTTAATTGTATTTAAAAAAATATTATAAAAGATAATCAAAATTTTAAAAGGTCTTTATGATATTAAAAAAAGTTAATTTAGACAAACTGTCAAAATTTATATAACAACTTTAAACAAATAACTGTTACACATGTTAAAGGACAATTTTAAGTGAATAACTATCATACAAAATTTGTATGACAAGCAAGGTCAAGAATCAAATTTAGGTTGTGACTTTAGGTACTATAGAGTTTCTTCCTCAGGTTGGACTGTAGATGTCTTGATCCTATTCTTTATCCTTTTGTTGCATGATACACAATGTTCTTCATGTTCCTATTCTTTCTGGGACATTGTTTTGGAGGTTTATTAGTCCTTCATTCACCTTTCTCTTTTATAGAAGAGTTTTTCCCATGAGGTTTTCTCCTTTTCTCTAGTTGTGAGAAAATAGATTGTTTGTACATGGGTACCTTACTAGGCCTTATTTTTCCAAGACCCACCATGCATTCATTGCTTTTTATGCATTGGTTTTTTAGGATTTTTAGCTACTCCCTAAGTTCATCTTAAGGGGGGTGTTAGAGTAATCATGTATTAGTTTTGCTACTTATGGATTCAATTGTGTTCCAATTTTTTCATCAAAACTAATTTCATGTGGATTGCAAAAATCTAATCGCATTAATCATGTATTAGCTAATAATTAATTATTATTTAATTGATTATTAGTCTAATTTATTCTCATGCATTTAAGCTAAACTTAGGAGTGTTTTTTATTTTAGTTGAAGTGAGCTATTATTAGATCATTCTATCTCATTACATAGGATGTTGACACTTGTCATGATCTAATCCCTTTATCATTTAGGGTTACTCCTATAAAACACTCACCCTCCTTGTATTATTCTAGATCAAAGATCTCCTTGAAGATTCTTGAGGTTCATTATGTAAGTATTTTCTTATTGAGGAATAAAAAATATTTATTTTGTAGAGCTCTTATGTGGAATGTATTTTTGTTCATTGTTTGATCCTACGTCTCGTGTTATTCATAAATCTAAAAGTCCCCTGACGTTCTTGATATTGGGTGAACTTGTATGTTGATAATGCAAGGATTATGAGAATTATCTCGTATACCTATCAAAACATTTGATGAGTCCCTTCTTCATCGTCCTCAATGGTTCATGAAGTATATATAGGTGTTCAAACCATTTTGTGTTCCATATGGTGCATGAAACCCATATAACATTAGTTTCTAAGACACCTCAACTATGGTTCAAAATCCATAATTTTGACTTGAATAAACTCAAAACCACAACCTAAGACTCAATTTTTTGTTATCATGTATGTGCATTTTGAAGGAAATAAAGTTGACTCAACTTTAGGATTTTAAAAAACACTTGACAAGATGAAAATACAACTTTAAACCCTTTGTTTGTAATAAGACAACTTTGAAAAAGGACTTTTGGAGACTATTTGGGCCAAGGGGGCACAAATATGTAACTTTTATTGACCAGTCTTACTAGCCTCATGTGGCTAGTCATTGAAGATTCATAAATTGATGTATTTACTTATCTTGGAGAGTTATATGGGCTCTCAAGGGCTATATTTTGACAATTGGAATTATTTAGTCAAAAGTCAATCCATTAGGGGAGTTCCTTCTTAATCTTCTTTACAAGCACTAACATTATCCCTACAAGTGTTTTGGGGATTTTTCTAATTGTTTGATTAATTAAAATAAAAAATAGTTTATTATGAAAGAATAGCAACCAATGTTTATTTATTTATTTAAGGGTGTTGTTATAATACTATGTCTCACTTTTGGGATGTGTTGATTTTTGCCCAAAATCACTATTTTTAGAAAAAGTAATGATTTAAATGTTGAGAGGCTCCATGTAAAGGGTTTTAATTGAAGAGGGATAGATAAGACCCCCTTATATCAAACCCCCTTGGATAGAAACCCTCTAGTATTAAATCATACCCACAATGGAGTCTCCTTCACAACTATCAAAATGCTGGCAAAAAACCACTTTTTCTTTACCTTTTGAGGGATTAAATAACATCATTTAAAAATTATATTTTGTAATATTGTAGCCCTTGAAATGAGCTTTCCAAAAAGTATAGGTTTGATATATTTTTATTTTATCTTGTATTTAATTTTTAATTTTTACTAAACATAGGTTTTTCTCTGAATATCAAGCTCTTTGTTGTGGAGAGGAGGAAAAATAGTAAACCATTATAAAAAAAATTCAAAAAATACCCATTCCCTATATATTGATTTCTTTGTTTCACCTAAAAAATAAAAATTGGTTTTTGATATATACATAAAAGGTTAGATTGTACGACTCACACGTATGTCCAAATTATAGTTACAATGACTTAAATTTTTTATCTAAAAAAAAAATATGTAATAAAAAATTATGAAAAAATACCCTTTCCCTAGATATTGTTGTTGAGAATCTATAGTCCAAAAATTAGAATTTAATCCTTTTATAGAAAAAAAATTATGTTGTATGACACAAACATTACTTTATGAAAATGTTGTTTTTTGTCTAAAACCAGTTATTAAAGGAAATGCTAAAAGATTCATGATTTATTTAAAAAAAATTGAAAAAAACATATTTAGAATCTACACACAAATTGACACAAGTCACTAGTTCACATCATCTTAAAATTCTTTATGGTTTAGCTGTTATAGGTCTTGGAAGATGAAGATTCAGTTAAAAATATTGATGTAAATGTCCATCTTGGGCAAAAAGTGAGACATAGTATTGTGATTTCACCCTTAAAAACTAAGTCTTTTGGTTACAACCCATTCAAAGATCTATTAGGATTTTTTTTAGGCTCATTCACATAGATAACATTCTTATTTAGAGTGGAGTGTTACTCCCAATTCCAATCGTAGATCCCTAATTGTAAAATGTTTAAACATACTAACTTTTAAAGATAATTCTCTAATATGTTTTTCCTAATTATTAATCATATGAAACTTAAGATTTTTTAATATAATTTTATTTTCATTGACTAATACTTTAATCAAAATAGCATATAATTGTATTTAAAAAAAATTTATTATAAAAGATAATCAAAATTTTAAAAAGTCTTTATAATATAAAAATAGAAAGTTTAGACAAATTGTCAAAATTTATATATTTTTTAACATTTAAAGAACTTTAAATGAATAAACTTTACACATGTTAAAGGAGAATTTGAAGTGAATAACTATCATACAAAAATTGCATGACAAGCAGAGTCAATAATCAAATTTAGGTTGTGACTTTAGGTACTATAGAGTTTTCTTCCTCGGGTTGGATTGTAGATGTCTTGGTCCTATTCTTTATCCTTTTGTTGCATGCCAAACATCTAGGAAGTACAAGATTTATCATCAAATCATTTATCATCTCCATATTATTGTTAAGAAATAATTTATATTCTAGGAAGAGACTTAATATTTTGTTTTTGCATTTTAATAATTTAAAAGCTGAGAAAGATTGGCTAGAAAACTAGTTTAAAAGTTGAATAACAATGGATCTGCAATTTAATATTTCGTTTTGATATGAAAAAATATAAACTAAGAGTCCATCTCAGTGGTTTTTTTGGGCTTTAAATTCCATGGATAGATCTAGTTTTTTTCTAGAGTCAACACAATCTCACATGTTCTGTATTGTCTCATGCAGACATGCACATTACTGGTTCTCAATCTTCAAAGTTGAATGAGATCTCAATGGTTGTACATTTGATAAAATTTCTTAAAGTTGAACATGATGGTGATCTTTATCAACTTTTATATATTTTCAAATGAGTCATTATGTATAATTTTTATCAGTTTTTTTTTATCATATTTAATGATTCATCATCAAGACAAGATGGTGAATAAAAAGAGATCAGTACATTTGTTTTCTTACTATCTCATCTTGTTGATGGTTTTTTTCATCAATATTTTGAATCATATTACATGATTTATTTCTCTTCTCTTTCTCTTTCTATCTCATTCTGATGATAAATCATAGAATATCATCTAAAATTAAAATCTAAAAAACTAATATTCATACAAAGACTAATTCCTTGAAGAAATGATGTGGATGGCATCAATTTGATGGATATATTTAATCAATTCAATTGAATTTGTAGGAGTGTACTCATTACTCTTTACCATTTCAAAATCCCTTTCAACACATGGATATATGTATATGGATATACATCATCAAATAGTAATGACACAAGTTTGTTGATTTTTTGCCATAATGGTGGAATCCTAATACAAATGATTTGGTAGGTTCAAATGAACTTGTTTCATTTTTGGGTTGTATGATGGTGTCGGGTTCAAAGTCTCAAGTGATTTCTTTTTCATTCACTTTACACATGTTTACTAGGTTTTTTTCTCTTTTTCATTATTGCAAAATGTATATTTTTTGGCTAATGAACATCTATTATATAAAAACAAAAACTATTTTTAAGGATTGTATTTGATAAGGCAGTGACAAGAAGGTTTTTAATGAATATGTAGCTATCTATATAATAATAAAGATAAAGTTACATATTCACAAAAAAAATGTTAGGTGGTAAAATGGAACACCCTGAGAGTCACATGGGCTGAGCCCAAAAAACCAAAAAAAATAGAGTCACTTGGGCCTACCCCAAAAATCCATAAACATTACAAAAATATAGAATAAAAGGCCATTAAGCGACCAAAGTAGTGCCAACAGAGCCACGAGGGTCTCTGCCATCCATTTTTTTACCCCATACGTCAGTGGGGTTTGGAGTGACGTCAGGAGAACCCCAACTATCATCATCTTCTTTCTCTTTCTCTTCTTTTTCCTCACACCAAGGCAAGATTGTCAGTGCCAGACATGGGAAACATTTACTAGTGTTTTGCCAACCAAATCCACTACCAAGAGCATTATTAGAGGGCCACTCAAAGGTGCCACCACTACTCCCCGCCACCCCTCTAGAGGGCCACCCCAAGTTAGCCCATAGAGGAGGAGAAAATGACTGCCGAGGAGGGCAGGAGCCACAATGAGGAGGAGATTGAGAGTAGGGGCAAGCATAACCACTCCACCATCGGCCCCGTGAAGGTGACTGACCACAGGAGGAGGTGGGAGAAGAGGGCACCCAAGCCACAGTACATGGGGCATTTCCCCAATGGTCTAGAAGTGCCTGGAGGTGAGACACCTCAAGTGCAACTTTATTAGCTTGAAATTGAATTTGCAAAAGCACATTAGAGAAAATAATAGCTTTAGAATACAAAGAAACATTTTTATTCATTTGGCTATGAGCAAATATGTAGGAATTTCTATCTTTCTAGATACTGAAGAGGATTTCCACCCTAAAAGTGTGTCAAAGTTGGGTATACTTAGTGGGAAGCCTGGGAGAGTCACCCAATAGAACCATGTGCCAAGAGAATGGCTTTGGCCGGAAATGCTGAAAGAAGTCATGAATCTAATTCCAAAACTGTTGAGCTATGGTACAAAACTAGAAAAAGATGCTTAAAAGACTTTGCTTGCCCACAAAACAGGCACCAAGGGTCCTGTATCCCTAGGAGAACAAGCCGAGACCCCATTGGTAAGCCTTAGAAAAGAATACACCAAGAAAAGTGGGAAATATTATGCTTAACACCTCCAAACCAAGTGACAAAGAATAGTTTTCACCAAATAGACATAGAGGACTAAAGATGCCACTATTGGTTTAGACTTTCAATCATAGGAAAGTGCGATGAAAGCAACAAATAACCAAGCCTAAGCTTGTAATTTTTGAAAGGGGTGTTTGGGTACCACTTCCAGTCCTTCCATCAGGGCTTGGTACCATGAATTCCCACCGTATGAAGCATATATGCTAGAATTGCATTCACCAAACCATCATAAGCATCACAACCTTGGTTTTGAAGTTTGTAATGAGCACGAAAAATATTCCCATGACATAATATGCATCATAGGTCTATGAAACATGTGTTGTAAGGTTTAGATACCTTTCTTGTGAAATCTTAAAGCTTTAAGCCAAGGCGATTTGGCTAGTGGCTGACTATTACTGAGAAAGAGGGGCAACCACCACACATTTAATTGATTGAGAGAAATCCCATCATGAAAAACAAAGCCAACCTAGCCGAGCTAGGTTTTAACCGCTTCCCAGGCTCTCCAAATACTTTTGGCCATGAAATTCCCCACAATCTGGATAGGTTCCTTCATAACCAGAAGGGTTTGAAAGCCAATCCCTTTCTAGGCTAGTCTATAAATAGGAAAGCTAGACTGAGTGTAGTGCCTAAGGAGAATTTCTCAGGCTTCATCACTAGTAAGAGCTTTGATTATCCATTTCACACACAAGGTAATCCCTTGTTGTTGAGTGGAGAGCAGGCCAAGCCCTCCAAAATCTCTGGGCAGGTAGCAAAATTCCTAGGCTACATGGTGAAACCCTTGATGAGTCTCAAAGGAGGCCCAAAGAAAGTCATGAAATAGTTTTTCAAGCTTAGTGTAAGCCGCTTTCGAAGGAGCCCAACAAGAAGAATAATAGACATGCATAGTAGCCAAAATTTTAGAACAAACCTAAAATTTTCTAGCCAGAGAGAGAGGCTTGGTAATCTAGTAGGCAAATTTTTGCTCAATCTTGGAGAGAACAACTTGCCACAACTCTGCTAGGGAAGCCTAGAAGGCAAAGGGAATGCCCAAAAATTGAAAGATTTTCCCTAGCCCAATCCACTTCTAGCCATATTGTTGAAACCATTGGGGAGTGGGTAGAATAGATTTCCTGTAGCATAAGGTTTTATGCCATTGAATGGTGGAGCTAGAAGCAAGGCAAAAAATCTCAAGGGAATCCAAAGCTTCTTTAAATATTGTGCTCATCCTCTAGAAGAGTGAGGAAAGATTCATCAATAAAATTGCCATTAACAAGTTGAGCCTACGACTTGGGAAAAGAAATACCTCTAACTCATTGTTGGGAAACTGCATTAGCAAGAAAATAACCAAAATCTTCAGCAACAAGAACATAGAGAGAGGGGGCAAGTGGGCAACCCTTCCTGATGGAGTGGAACAAGTCAAAGGTAAGGGACTAATAGTTGTTAATGGTGATGCAAGCAGAGGTGTCTGAGAAAAGCATTTGGACAAGCTGAATGAAATTAGGCCCAAACCAGTTTGTTTTAGGTGCACAATCTGAGGCAAAAGACGACGGATTTTGAAAGCAAGGGCTTTTGCAATAATTTTTTATGAAACATTGAGGAGCATGATAGGCCACCACTTACAAATGTCCTTGGGATTGCCAACTTTGGGTATGAATTTAATATTCCCTTTATTAATTATGTTGCCCAAGGGATTTAGAATGAAAGGATTCAAGATAGACTTTATGTAAATCGTGCCCAACACAGTCCCAAAGGGCTTTGTAAAATTCACACGGGAAGCCATCAACGCCTAGGGGCTTTGTCATTTGCCATGGTATGCGTAGCCTTCTTCAGGTCTTCTATTGTGAGAAATTTCTCACAAAAGGATTTATGGTCTGAAGATAGCCTATTTGACACAACAACAAGACAATCTTGAAGAGCTGCTATCACTTCGACGTATACTCCTGAGCAGTGAAAACTTGTTCATAATGCCTAACAAAGGCTTGGAGAATGTTAAGTAACTCAGAAAGTACCTGGGTGCCTTCTTTTATTTTTTTAATACCAGGAGATAAGTGCCTGGAATGAGGGGCTAGGAAAAACTCCTTGGAGGCATGATTGCCAATTTTTAACCAGTGCAATTTGGCCTTGATTTGTGCACCTCTGGTAGCATAATTATCTACAACTTGCTTTTTGTGCCTTAATTATGCCACCCTAACTTGTAATGAAGGGGAGAAAGGGATAGCCACTAGAGCCTTGGTGGTTGAGTGGAGGTCATCTATGGTTGCCTCATAAGATCTATGACAAAAGATGGCTAGCTGGCGCCCATAAATGCTAAGAAACCTTATTGTGCGATTGATGGCATCATTCCACTAAGCAATCCAGCCTATATTGTGAGGTGGCCTACACTCCAAATTCCAAATTGTATGAATGTGGGCCAGCATGGGATGATGACACAGTAAAGACGTGTTTAGGAAGAACTGGGTCTTGTAGGCACGAGGCTGTCTTAACTCCCATTCAATGAGAAAAGAGATGGGGAAATGATTTGGCAGTGTCACATCCAGTAATGACTTAACCGGAAGTGAAGAGTTGTCAAAGGAGAAATTTAAATATTGAGCCAAGATCATGGCATGATCGAGGTGCTTAAATATCCTATAAAAACTAGCTCGGTAATTACACCAAGTGTGCCAGAAAGAATGAGAATGGTGGCAACCAATATTGGGATAAAAAATCCCCAATTTTATTGCACATGTAAAACCACTCCTCTCATTCGCCAGCTGCCCATTTGAAAGGGAGAGTACCATATTTTTCATACACCATCTCAACTATATTGAAATCCCCACACAAGATCTAGGTAGCAACTAGAAGTGAATCAATAATCTAGTGCCAGAGTAGAGATCTTTCAACAACATCATTGAAGGCATAGACATTAATAATCCCAAAATAATGATTATCCATGTTAAGAAGAATCCAGACGAGCTAATGTGTGGGGTTAGACCCATGATCAACCACACAAGAATGCCACCATGGGGGAAAAAGGGTGACTGTTCTGCCACGTCTAGCCTCATGATCAGTACACAAATTTTTACTGGTTGGCCAAATAGACCAACAAGCCGACAGAGCTAAAAACCAATAATTTTCATTTCTTGGAGACAAAGCAGTTCAATACCAGTATGCTTCTGTAGAGTATCTCTAATGGAATACTTCCTAGAGAGGTCTATCAGACCTTGAACATTCCATGAGAGGAAATTCATGAGTGAAACTCCATATCATTGGAGTCCGGATCCTGAACCAATGTAGAGAAGCGATTCTACAAAAATTCTGGTGGAACTAAACCAATTTGAATGTTTGGAGAAGAAAATCTCTGCTTCTTCTACACATATTCTCCTTCTTCTAAAGGCGAAGAAGGGCTACGAGACCACCTTTGAGCTCTTGACACAGGAGGAGATTAAGTCAGTTGTGCTATCATGATGACAATAGGTTGAGGCGTAGCCTTAGGCCTTGGTCACGCTGAAGTATTGATAGACCCAACTTGGGCCTCTTTCCCCTTCATCGAAGGGTTTGAAACTTCTTTAGTTGGATTAGGGATTTTGGAAACCATGCCAAAGCCATTGGACTTATTTTTACAGTTTGTAACCATTGTCCATTTCTTCTTTGATTTGACAGCATAAGTATTTGCTTGATGGGGCTTTTCAAAATCCCACGGCAGTGAAGGAGTATGAGGAACTGCCAAAGGGAAGTGCTTAATCTTGTGGTTTATAGACTGACACCTATAACACATGTTTGACAAATTGAAATAAGTGAATTTTTGGGTTTTCCAGAGAGCTCCAATTTGAATATCAATGGACTCCTTGAAACCCTATGAAAGGTCCACTTCGACACATGCCCATTTCTGGGGTTGATCCTGAAAGAACCTATCTAGTTCGATACAAATGACCTTCCCCAAAGAGGACACAATATGATTCAAAAAGGTACACAAGGTAGAGGAAAACCCAAAAATTCAATCCCTACTAGGACCCACAAGTTGGTGTCACTTGAGACAGAAAAGTACTAGGTCCACAATTGGAAAACCAACAAAGATGACTAGACATACCAGAGACCATGATTTAGGATTTCTTGGACATGACTGACCTTTGCAAAGTGGAAAAGAAAAAAACCCTTGGTTAAAATGTTGGACCATATCAAGGCAGACCCCATGAGGGACTCAGGCCTTGTGGATCCATTCTTTAAGTACACTTTCAGGGAGAGTCCTCCCAACAAAATAACCAACAAGAGTATGCTACTCAAGTCATTGAAATGCATAATCAAAATATGACAAGGGTAAAACTGCATCAGTCGAGGAGTCAAAAGACTTACCTTGTGAAACACTTTAGAAACAAATTTTTGTGGTTGCTTCTTTGAAGGGGGATCCATTGAACAAAGCTATCGAACCACCAACACTGGCAAGAATTGCTAGGTTAGAACCGGTTGAGGGCATAATAAAACCAATAAGTCCGTAGTAAAAGCGAACGTACACATGGTAGATGGGAAAATCCTGTGCCTAAGGCACAATATGATGCAAGAGGGGCCAAGGATGACCATAGACACAAGAAACCCCAATAGAGCTTATTCACCAAATCTCCTCAATATTCAGTACTAAACAACCTTGACAATAATAAATTTGAAAATTGTGTATATTATAAAAAAAATTATATGTTAATATATTTTAATATATATATGATTTTTATCTAATAAAGGGTGGTGTGATTGGGAGAAAGGAGTTAAGTTTATGATTGCAAGTAAGAGGAGATAGATGGTGGAATAATGGTTTTGGAATTATAGCAAGAAGTTGGAAAAAATCAATGTACAATGTAATAAATAGGTATAGGGGGACTTTGTGAAGGGGGAAAATTTTCAAGAATCTTTAGAAAAGGTGAAGGAGAAGGAGAGGGTGAACATGGGGAAAGAAAAGTAGAGACAACTATATGTTTTTAGGTGAAGAAATGGTGGATGACTTTCTACCTTAGTTAAAGTATGGAATTCATAATTTGGAACTGAGGTTCTGGATGCTTAGGATTTGGGATTTAGTAAAAGAGATTGATGAAGAGTCATGTGTGGGAATCCAAGTGGTCATGACCAACCTGTTACTAGACCTAGATATCATGTCTCTTTTTTCCCATAAGATTAGATAAGTTCTTCCTTAATCCAATTCTCTGTTTTTCATGGGCTTGGAGAAACAAATTAGGAAAATAACTTTATAATACTTAGGTGTGTCCTATTTTGTGAGTGCCCATATTATGGGGCCTTTTGTGTTGTATAATCAATTTTTTTATTTATTTAAGTGGTATCCATTGGTTTGTGAGTGAGATTATTTGGAGGGAAAGAAAGAGTTTGAAATCTTAATTGTTCTAGAAAATTTGGTAAATCCTCAACAATTGTAAGTTGAAATCATATTGAATTAAGAAAGAGTAGATGGTTATTATGAATGTTAAGTTAATTGTTCACTTTCAAAGAGGATTAGATTACCCATTTCTACTTGTTCTTTGAGAATAATATTTGTTGCATTGGATATGATCTTACGTAACAAATCCATAAATTTATATTGATTGGAATTGAATTAAGTAAAAATATCCTATTTGGGATATTATAAAGGTATTAGAGGCTTGATCTTGTCAACCTATAGAACAAGGGATTCAACACAATTTGGAAATAAGATAGTTGATAGAATATTTTAAGCCCTTGATATTGAGTACGCAGCTCTTGAGCCAAAGGTTTGGGATGATTTATCATTCCTTACTTTTTGCAACATCAAAATCTAAAATGATCCTCAAACCTAGAAGAAACAAACTCAAAACTAGGCTAACAAGGAATTGCAATAAATCTTGGGCAAGGTTCCTATACTTATGTTTGATGGGACGCAAAAGTGTTCATATTATTTTTGAAAAATAAGCTATCAATTTTTTTTCTTTGCACTTAGAAGGGGTATCCCATGAATGGTAATATCATGATATTGTGATATAAGTGTTGCAAATATGAAGGTGTTGTCATTGATGTCAACAAGCTCTGGTGTTTTCATTGATGTCAACTATGTGTTGAGGAAGGTTGTTGCATGATGAAGATGCCATATGAAAAAGAGGGAAACACTTTGTTGCAATTTGTGCATGTATAGTTGAGATATTGAGGAAGTGTTGTGAGTACATGGAGCTATATTTATGTTGTAGTATTTGGAGATGTGTTGGAATGATGTAATGTGTTGATATGGTGTCTTTGGTGCTTGGTTTCCAAGTGCTTTTGAGAAAATTTGATAAATAGAGAAAATAATGTTGTGCAAATATTTAGAACGTGCTCCGGGATGTGCTTTGACATTCTTTTGTGTTGATGATATTCCTATGTGGATTTGATATGTTGTTCAAGGTTGTTAGTAGTTTCTATATCCAGAGTTTGGGCTTTTGGATCATTGTGTAGAGAGAGATGTGTTCACTAGTGTGTTAACTAAGTTTTTAGTGTTGTTTGCTATGGTTTGTGAGAAATGTATTTTCTCTGCATTTCTACATAGTTTGGTTTTAGGTTGTGTGGATATGGGAAGTCGCTTATGCTGATTTTATCTTTCAAAATTCAAGATTGCTCATGATTTGGTACAGTACAATGTGTGAATCATGCATTAGTGTGTATAAGGTTAACTGGATGTTTTGGGTTGAAGTATTTCTATGCATAAGTTTGGATGAAATCTTTGTTGGATCTCAAGTGATTCATGGATTGTTCTAGATCATGTAAAAGATATTTGTGTGGTCCATGTCTTGTCTTGATCAAATGAGAAGCATGTGCTTAACAATTTTATGGTGTTTAGCATAGGTAATGGCCAACCTAGTGTTAACACTACATGTGAAGAAACTTCAAAGTTTGTGGAAGCGTGTTGAGGTGTGTTAGGAAAAAATTGGGTCCTAACTAATCATTTTCCTATATGTTGATGATACACTATTTATTGGAAATGATAAGCGAATGATTAGGGAACTTAAGAGCCAATTATATGGTATTTTTGATATGAAAGATTTAGAGGCTACAAAATATATCTTGGGTATGGAAATTAAAAGGGATCGAGTTAACAAAAAATTATGGTTAAATAAAAAGAAGTATATTAATACTATTTTGCAGCATTTTGACACGCATGATCGTAAACTAGTTCATATTCCCTTTCTAGAACAATGTCCTAAAACAAATGATGAACTTGAAGAGATGCATAAAGTTCCATGTGCTAGTGCTGTAGGAAGCCTTATGTATGCTATGATGTGTACAAGACTTGATATTGCCCAAGCAATGGGAGTTGTTAGTAGATTTACAGAAAATCCTAGTAAAGAGCATTGGAATTATGTGAAAAAGGTTTCCAAATATTTATGTGGGACTTCTAACCATTGCATTTGTTATTATGGATCTTATGATATGAGTAGGGTGATTGATTTACATGGCTTTGTTGATTCAGATTTTTCTAGTGATCTAGATTGCAAAAGGTTGACAAGTGGCTCTATCTTTACTTTTTTTGGAGGAGCAGTTAATTGGATGAGCAAAAGAAAACCTATAGTTGAATTTTCCACTATAGAATCAAAGTACATAGCTACAACACATGGTTGTAAGGAGATAGTGTGGTTAAAGAGATTGTTAATGTATTGGCTTTTAGTGTAAACAAGTAAGAATTAGATGTGACAGTCAAAGCGCCATCTATTTGGCTAAAAATCCAATGTATCATGCCTGCACGAAGCACATAGATGTTAGTATCACTTTGTTTGGGAAATAGTTGAGTGGTAAAGTCATGTTACAAAAAGTAGACACTTTTGAGAATATTGCAGATTCTCTTACTAAACCAGTGAGCACAAAAAATTAGTTGGTGCAGAGAGGCCATGGGCCTTAATTCTTCTAAAACTTGATTTATTTAGCTTCCCTTTATTTTTTTTCAAGGTGTTCGACAAGTGGGAGAATGTTGAGTAAATGTCTCAACCTTAGTTTTGTATTTAATTATTAATTGACAACTTTTAATTATCTTTTAGTTGTCATGAGAGTTGCTAAAAGCAACTATGGCAACTTGTAAAGTATTTTTTTAGTTGTCAAATTGGAAAGAGCATGAAAAAGTGGAAGTTAAATGTGATCTTGGAGAAGATAAGGAAGATATTTTAGTTTGCATGAGCACATTACTAAAAACTAGATAAATCACAAGTTGGAAGAGGAAGCTTTTTTTTTTTGTGATATATGCCTAAATGGTCTTAGAAACCATTCATGATTTGTGGTTTCTCTCATTCCTATATATTTAGTGCTTGAGTTGAAGGAAAAAAAAGTTAATTTACAGGTTGTTGAAGCCCTGATGTGTTGTAGTGATTTAGAGAGAGAAGCTATATTGATGTAACTCATTTGAAGGATTAATACAAGTCCTAGATCTCTTTGGATGTGGATTTTTTTTTTTCTTTTTTCTTTCCCACAAAGGTTTATCCACATAATTCTTGAGTAATGGTTTACATTTATATTATAATCTATTTTCATCTATGATTTATTTCTATTTGTTTATTTGGATGCATAAAATTATCTATATATTTTCACTATAAATTTTTATCTTGATTTTCAACAAATATGAGCATGGAAAGGATGTCCTAAAGAGATTTAGGATGATTAATTGTAATCCAATACCAACTCCAATTGTAATAGGAACTAAACTAAGCAATGAAGACAAGGGATCTAATTTTGATCCAACAATGCTCAAAAGATTCATTGGAAGTTTGTTGTACCTCATTGACACAAGGTCAGATTTAATGTATAGTGTTAGTCTAATTTTAAGATTTATGGAGTCACCAAAAGACTCACATTGGCAAGTTAGGAAGAGAGCATTGTGATATATAACAAGAATGCCAAGACATTGGATACTATATTTCACAACTAATAATTTTGATTTGATTGGTTATATTGACAATGATTTTGTAGATAGTGCAGATGATAGGAAGAGTGCTTCTAGATATGTTTTTCACTTTAAATCAGGTTTAGGCTCATGGGCATAAAAAAAGTAGTCTATAGAGAATTTTATTAGTATAAATAGAGTATGTGCTAGTAGCATCAACATGATACCAAGTAGTTTGCATGTGTAGAGCATTATTTGATTTATTGCATGAGCAAGAGGATCTAACACTAATATATTGTGATAACAAATCAGTAATTGTATTATCAAAGAATCATGTTTTTCACAAGAGGAACAACATTATTGATACTAGGCATCATTTCATCAAAGAGTTAGTAAACAATGAGAAAAGCTATTTAGAATTTTGTAGATCTAATAAAGACTAGGTGACACATATATTCACAAAGATATTAGCAAAGATGAATTTTGAACACCTAAGACAAAATTTGAACATTATGAATGCCGAAACAATTAATGATAGAAACTAATGAGAAGTGTTAAAATAAATAAACAATTTTTCCAATCACCAAAATTAAATAATAGAAAACATATATTGAATATTTGTTAGTGAGTTTTTATCTTTTATTTAATATGATATGTCCAATAAATTTCAAAAAAATGCATCGTAATCTCAAAAGCCATATATTGAGATATTTTTCTCAATTGAAATTTGCTTTAGCACTCTGTATTGCCTTTATCCACTACCAAGTGGATCTGCAGTATATATAATAAAATCTAATCTAAAACAGATATTCTATAGTGGTACAATCTTCAAAGTTTAATGAGACCTCAATGGTTGTCCATTTGATCAATTTTTTAAAGATGAAGATGATGGTGATCTTTATAAAGTAGTAAAATAACCATGTTGATCTTTATATTCGTACTGTATATACAGTGACTGGCGGCTTGATGGCTTTTCTGTCAAGAGGCGTCCCTTTCAGTGTAAAACAAATATTGGGTGGAAAGTAAAGTATTGTTTACAGCAATTCTTATGATGTTGGAAAGGACTCCAATACAATCATCAAACGTGGTCGTGCCAATCGTTAATGGAAGTTGTCTAGAGACTTCTGAGATGGGTTATTGGATTTGTAGTGATTCGTACAAAGACTAATTCCTGAGGAAATGATGTGGATAGCATCAATATTAATGGATATATTCTTTAATAAATTCCTTAATAAACTTATTACTTGTGTCATTTTGAAAGCCCTTCCTGACATACACCATCAAATAGAAAGGTATGAATGTCAAATAGTAATGGCAAAGGTTCCTTGATTTTCCCTCATAATTGCAATACAAATGATATGTCATTCTCATGGAAGTAGTTGTTCTGTCTTCTCTTCTCTTTTTCTGGGCTGAAAGTCTCTAAGTGATTTCTTTTTCATTCATTTTACATGTGTTTTCTAGGTTTTTTTCTCCTCTTAATTATTGTAGAATGTGTATATTTTTCTGGCTATATCAAAACACAAATTATTTTCAAGGATTGTTTTTAACAAGGAAGTAAAAGAAAGTTTTAGAAAGGGGCCTAGTTTGATTGGCTAAAGCATTCTATTGTAGGCAAGTGGTCACGAGATCTAGTCTGTCCACCGTCCCATGGTACCAGAGGGCATGTCGTGCCAACACCACCAGTCACATGAACCGGAGGGCGTGTGCACTGTAGTTTATAGGGGGACGGATACCCAAAAATGTTAGAGTTGATTTGTCAATGTAAAAAATAAAATCTTATTAGATGAATGTTTCAAAAATGAAGAGGTGAAAAATTGACAATTATTATAAACTTGCTTGAAGTGAGATGGTGTCAATATATATCATTTGGGAACTTGATAGGCAAAGATTTTTCTCCTTTGGTCACACTCCTACTAAACGAGTTGATTGAACAATAATTAACAAATATTAAAGATAACAAAGAAGCATGTATTATATTTAGGATGATGATGTAATTAAGATGCTTTATGATGCTACAATATTGCTCTCATTTAAATACTCTTTGAAGATTGCAAAAGACATGCAAATAGATTAACGTATGTCTTTAAATACAATAATATAGCACACAAATCCACACAAATATCTATTAGATCAACTCAAAATAGTCAATGAAAATAAATTAATAAAATTTAATTTTAATTTTGAATTTGAAAACCTAAGATTCATATTTATAGATGGAAAAACAAATCCATAATCAATGAAAATAGATCAATAAATTTTAATTTTAATTTAAAAATTTAAGATTCATATTTACATATACATAAAATAATCTTAATCAATTTCATTCTTTTAAATCTAAGTTAAATTAATAAAATGGAAAAGATCAAAATTGACTCTTAAAATAAAAATAAAAACAAACAAAATATCACTTATAAATTTATTATTGCATATCCAAAAGAAACAAAATTATTGTGGTATGACATATGAAGTGAGGTTTCTAATCTCTAGAGTGAAAATAAATATTATCTCCTTGCACTCCATCCATTATGGCTGTCCTCCAATTGCCTTCAAGGACAACAAAAGTGCCTTCCACTTCACAAAATGCTTGTTTGATGTCTTTTTAGTCCACATTAATCTCATAAGATTTTTATTAAAAAGTGAATAAAGTGGGCCATAACTATGTTTCAATTTTGTTTGTGTTTTAAGCAATGATTTTACCCATGTAATTTTGATTTTCTTTAATAATCATTCCAAGAAAACACCTCCTCCCTTCAATATTGTTTACCAAGCAAGAAGGCACAAAAGATATGACTTTTTGAAAGGCGGGGACAACTTTCTTCTGAGTTGAAAGTGACATTGATTGAGGGGATGGGAAAAACATGAGCACATCTCATATTGCCTTGCAAGAGATAAAGTTTCATAACCAATGATAGTAGATATTTGTATGATTCTTCAAACTACGCTGAAATAAAATGTGGCATAGAGTTGCCTATGAATTGGGTATACACAAATTGAGAATTTAATATTAAAATGAAATGATTTTTTTAAAAAATTATAAGTTACAAGAATTTTTTTGGTATTTTTTCTACAATAAAATAATAACAAAAAATATATATGTAGGAAGAAAAATGATTCAATTTTTTAAATTTTAGATTTTTTGAAATTTTTGGATGTAGTTAGTGGATTGATTGGTAACTACTAAGTGCTTGTTATCGAGAAGATGATAGTTTGAATCATGTGTTTTTGGGGATCTTTCACACTTCAACTAAACTTAACTGAGAAGAGGCGTGTGTTATAGTGGCTGCTAACTAGAATAAAAAACCTAGTGTGCTACAATGTTGTTGGATGAAGCAATAACATTGCTAGATGCCAAACTTGAAACTATTCAGCTAAATGAAGAAAATAAAGGATTGAAACAACTTCCTTATATAACAAAAAACAAGTTTATATGAAATCTATTATAAATATCTAAAATCACAAAAAGGAATCAACGCTATTTAACAAAATCTCATTAAAAAAATCATGAAAGGTCAGCCATGTTTTAGTAGCATCCTCCTTCCTTTATAAGAAAGTAGAGCCTCAATATTACAGTAAGAACCATCACTAATGTTTTGTAGATTTCATTCTCAATCTTTAAACTTATGTCTTTCTCCCTCTATATTTAAGGGTATGTGCATGGAAGTGGGGTCAAAAAGTGACTAAAATGAGTTTAAGGCATAACATAATCATACAACTAAAGTGCAACTAAGTTTGTAAAGTGATCACATCATGCCTTGGTTGTATTTCTAATAAAATAATCAATTCATAATAAAAGTGCATTACATTTTGAATCAATGAAAATAATGTATTCAGGCTTGGAATAATTTTGAATTTCTAAGCTTAAAGATGTACAAAAAACACATGTATTATTTTCTTATTTAATTACTTTTAGTAGTCTCTTCATACTCTACAAAAACACATGTATTATTTTTTCAACATATTTTGTTACCTACTCATCCAAATTTGAAAAAAAATGTATTCTCACATCTTATGTTTCATTATATGTACATTGATAAAAAATAAATTATTTTACTCAAAATTGGGAGGTAAATGCTCAATGTTCTATTTTTCAAGTTGTGTCCACTTTGAAAATAAGTAAAGAATTATATACTCATTGAAACATTATAAAAAAATATTGCACCTACTACAACATCTTAACTAACTTTTGCTAAAGAGATTTACAAAATAGTATGTGGAAATAAAAAATAAATGGGGAGCATAGCCAATGCTATGTGTTGTTTCAGTGACGATTTTATGACCTCTTTGTGTGTTGTTAGAGTTTGATGCTCTAAATCTCCATTATTTTAAAAACTTAGTAGTTTAGAAACTAAATTTTAGACACTAGAATTCTTATTTGTATCACGTCTTCAAATTTTACATTTAGATATCTCAAATTACTTGCTGAAATTCACATTTCTTTGATTTAAAAATTAACCGCTTAAAACCTCTATTTTGACCTTTCATTTCCTTGCACTTACCCTTATTTCTAGACTGCTTCCCATTACTTGTTTTCAAAACCAACAAAAATGTCTTCCACTTCTTATAAATAAGTAAGTGAGCCATAACTATGCTTCAATTTTGTTTGTGTTTTAAGCAATGATTTTATCTGGAATTTTGATTTTTTTTAATTACGTCGAAGGTGTTTCCTTATTTGAGCTTTTGAGAGCTCATTTGTTTGTGGACGGTGGAGAAACAAGGATAGACCTTGCAAGAAGGTTGAACCATTGTCAGTTGTCAGGTCCTTGTCGTTGGGAAGATAAGCTTGTTTATATAGTACAAGGCGCCACCAACTTGTTGTAGACGATTGAATGCAGATTAGATAGAACAATCAAAATGGTATGCAAGATGATTGAAGTCATATGGACCATTCAATTGTCGTTGCTTTTCATTCATTGGTTTTTAGATGATGCAAAAATTGCTACAGAAAGCCCATGAAGTGATAGAAGACTACCTTTCGTCCCTCGAAGGCCAAGTGCTCGTAGCATAGATTGCAGGCATAATTCCTGGAATTACTGGTGGAGTAGTTCTTCTATGGTGGTTGCTTTCTTTTCCCTTCGCAAGCATAGGTAGCCCAACTTTTATGAGCAAATCCAGTGAAACAAAAATCTGCTAGATTTCCATAACATATTCTAGCAAGAATATGTTCCTTAGGGTTCCTAATAGAGTATTATTCATTGCATCAATACTACCACCATTTCTTGACGAGGTATCACCCTTAGATGACCATTGTGATTTGAATTTCCACTTGACATCTTGTCTGCCAAAACTTTCAATACATATCTTGTCTTCGCTAGGGTTGTAGGTATATTCCTTAACCCTCTTGTAATCTCATGAATTTATGCAATTGTTTCCTTAAATATTTCATCTTCTAACATTTTTGAATTTCTTGCTTGATCCAATTTCTTTAGTTCTCTCCTCTGGTACCTAATGTCTGTTTTACTCAACATCAATCCTTAGGAAAACCCAACATGTTGTTAGAATCATGCTCTGCTACCATTGTAATGTTCCTAACATAAAATTTTAACATAAAGACTGATTTGTAGATTGAATACAATGAAAAACAACATATGAACATAAATATTACTTTGATGTAATGATAAACTTCAAAATCTTATCCACTTATATGATATATCAGATGCAACTCACTAAGATTTATCTAAAATGATGTACAATTCTACCACAAATCAATAATAGTATTACTAACTTCTTTATAGATTCCTTGAAGCTTAGATGCAATCCTTAAATGAGAATTCCCTCAAGAACCAAAGGGGTTTCATCCTCTGATCCTAGTGATCATTGGGTTTTCGTCCAATGATCACAAAATCCTACTGGTTTTCATCCACAAAAGGAATTAGAACACAAGTGTCCCAGAATATACAAGAATGACATAATAATTCGATGCCTATTACAAGAATTGAATCTCTACATTTATATGCTAATAATTTCCCTCAAGGAATAGGTCAACTTTGAGCCAAAATGGTGCCAAAGCCCATAATTTAATTTCAACACGCTACACTAGATCAACCTTAAGGCCAAAGTACCACCCTGCGGACCTATCTGTATTCTGTACTGACCCCTTCTTCTTGCTATTTCGCAATTGATGCCGCATGATCTAAAGGTGACTTATCCATAATGCTTGCTAAAGTATATGCTAGTTGCCTAGCACAGTCATCTTCTGACACTAATATATCTCCGATACCATATCCATTCCTCTTGAGATTTAGATATGATATTCAAGTGTAATCGTATATGTTATGTTCCAAACCACATGCCAGAATGTGCTCCTACAGAGGAATCCTTGTAAGTGTTCCTGCTCTGGTACAGTGAATCTAAACTAGCGACCTTCTGATGGTGATATCTTTATGGTATATGATCCACTTTCCATGAGCCTAGATATGATGTGTGTGAGTCATTACAGATGCTATGTTCCAAACCATAAGTCGAGAGGGAGTTTTGTGATAAAATGTAGTAGGATTTCTAGATTCCACTCTACAAATTCCTTTCTAGAAAAAGGGACATGCCACACTCAAAATAGAAGAGAGCATTTAGTTCATGTTAAGTAAAGATATTAGTAGAAAGACCCATGGATGGTTCCTCTAAGTGATTCCTTAGTTGTGAGGGGTAGGTATAATTATGGAGAGGTTAAGAAAAAAGGTGGTGGACATAAGAATTTTAAGAAGCACTTGTCACATAAAGGATTATAATTCCAATGAGAAGGATATAATTCTAATAGTTCCTCTAATACTAATGAGAACTCTCAATTCCTCTGGATTCCACTATCCTCTGATCTCAGATCTACACTCTTGATTCATCTGGATTCCATTGTTGAAAGGTCGGAAATAAATTCTGTAGGTGAGTTTTCATGGCTTGACAACTTTGACAACTTTGTAAAATTTCACTTTTGATCCAATTTCAATCCTTCTTAACCTGCAAATCTGCACACACAAAGAGAGGGAAAAATGTTTTTTTTGGGTGAATAGGGGTTTTCCTCATTCAAACCCTAATTTGGTAATTAAACCTTAATAATGAAAGATAATGACAAATGACAAGGATTGATGAGTGAAAAAATCTATGTCACAACTCACCAAACCTTTAATGGTTTCCCTTAGAGGACTAAAGTCTAACACATCTCTCTAAGAAGCTTGATATTGTTTGAATTGGCTTGAATTATTACTTGATTTGATACTTGAATGCTTGCTTAAATGCTTGAAACCTACATCACAATGTTAGCTCGAAAACATAATATGAACACATATGAATCTTGACATGATGATATGATCTGATCTTGATTGTTGTTGTAGATGACTGATAAATCTGCTCTTTGATGCTCTTGACAATAATATTTTCTCTTGGGTTTGATCTCTTGAAGTCTTAGGTAATGTTTCTTAGGCTTGAATTGATAAAATAACTATATTTATAGGTTTTTATTTGATTTCCCAAAAATTAGATTCCATAAGCCGACATTTGAAACTTGAATTCGAATCATTAAAATGTTGCCAAAAACATATTAAAAAAATTGGGTCTTGGCACTTAAGGAGGACCCATTTTCCCTTGGGCGAATGGGTCCTGGGAGCTAAATCCAGGACACACAATTTTCAAGATGTTTAAAATAATGTTAGCATTTGTTTAATGTTGGTTTCCCTTTCGAAAAATGAAAATAATAAGGCTAAGGAATGCATAATTTAGGAAATTAGAAGCTTAATCAAGTCCAATTAATTAATGGGATGCAAACATAGTGTGAAAATGTAAAGGAGTGCATTTTTCAACACTACATTTAGCCCCCACTTTAGTGAGAATATGATCTAATGCTCAAACTCAAACTAAAGTAGACAAATAAGTCAAGATAGGTCTAATTGTACAATTGTTGGAAAGATGAGATAACAAAGATCAAGAAGGATGGTCAAGCCCCTAGGATCAAATATCCCATGGAAAACCAAAAAGGCATAAATAGACATGCGAATGTGATAGCAACACAAGATACAACATACAATATCAAAATTAATGCAAGAAAAATATGAACTAGCAAGCTGCGTTATGGAAAGTTCATCAAACACATTCTCATGGCTCCATAGGCAAGAAAGTTGTGTTATGCAAGGTGGCTGTGAAAACACACTCACAAGTGTAGTCTGATATACACTCAATGAGCCTAAACAAGTGAGAAACACACAAGGTCTAGTGTAGTCTGATATACACTAGGTGTGTACCCACAAAACAAGTGGTGATGGGAAAGTCATGCCAAGTCTATAGGATCCCATACGTCAACCATACCAAAAGTTATACTCCCTGATAACTTTGATAAAATGCCACATATGACAATCATAAGGCTAGCAAGTTGTGTTATGCTAGACACTCATGAAACAAAAGAACCACCAAGAAAGTTGTGTTATGCTTAGTGGTTAAAAGTTTTGGTTTAAGATAGTCAAATGGGTTTTTCTTAGTTAATGAAAGGTCTCACTTTAGGGAACATCACACTCGATATCACCATCAAGAGAGGGCTAGTCGAGAGATAAAAGATTCACACCCTTAAGGAATGAAAGCCATAATATTACCACTAAGAGGAATCTCACATGTCAAGAAAGGTCACGGTCTTGAAGGACATCAATCCCAATGTCACCAACAAGAAGACAAATCATATATGAAGTAAGAAGACCACACTTTGAACAAGAGGTCATGACATTAAGCAAGCAACAAGCAAGAGGAATAATGCCCCTGACTTTAAAGGAATTGCTAAACACCATGTTGTGAGCAATTACTTTAAAGTAGAATATGTTAAAAGCCAATAGATGAAAGAAACATGAGAGCTTGTTTGGAAAGTCCTATGCCAATTATATGTTTCCAAATGAATTTGTGTCATGAAAAGGAGGTTGCCCCCTATATGCAATCCTAAGATAACACATAAGGGATCCATGGATTTGGGGTTAGTATATGTCTTTGCTATAGTGATATAATCGAGCTCAAAATCATAATCATTCCCCAAATAACTCATGGAACAATGAGCACAAAGGAAGAATGACATAGAGAGAGTGAAAAAAAAGGAGAATCCTATCAACATGGAAGAGACCTAAAAGTCTCAACGTTTTGCACCATCCCCAAAACCTGACAAATGTAAAAGACAATGGTTATGACATATAGAAGAATGAAGATACAAATAGAAGAATGGCACAATAGATTCAATTCCTTTCTATCCTTGCACCAACAGAGTGACAAGAATCATTCAAAGTAAGCTCAAAAACATAAAAACATGCCAAGCAACACAGTACGAGGGATCAAATTATGGACATGCAATCACACAAAGAAAAGAAGAAATAAAGCTAGTATGACACATGCGACCTGATCTATACCAAGCTGCCCACATCTCAATATTGTTCATCATATATGGAAGGCGACTGACTAGCTAAAGGGGCAACAACGAGTGCCATACTAAGGAAATTTCCAAGTTCAACACGTGGTGATGCACTCTTGTTAGGAGGATCATCATGGTTGTTTTTGTCTAAGCTCATAGAAGAGGAAAATAATAAATTCGAATCATTATGTACTTCCTCATCAATCTTAGCATTATCATCATTGTCATCCAATTTAATCACAATAGGATCTCTAATGATAATGTCCATATAGGTTTCATGTGTTTGTTGTTGTGGCAAAGGTGGAGAATCATCATGCTTTGTTTGAGTTAAATTTTGATCTTGATTTGTTTGTTTGTTCTCTTCTTTTAATTTATGAAGAATAACATGATGTCTACACTGACACTCTTTGGAATTTCAATTTCTTTTTGCATGGTTTTCAAGTTGTGATTGTGTAGGAGTGGATTTATCAACCAAAATTTTCTTTGAACTTCCTGCAAGGGAGGAATGAAAGGAACCATCAAGGGTTGGTCAACCACTTTCTCTTCAGGTTTATAAACTTGTTTGATATTAGGAGGCATAATGAGAATTGTATAGTTATCTCTTGGTCTCTTATAGGGAATAGGTGGCGGATTTGTCTTGGTTACTCGGAAGGGATTTTGGTTCAATCATGGTTTCATCAATGATAGGAGACTCAAGCATTGGTTGAGGGATATTGCTACAAGATAATTCTGCTATGTGCTTTGCTTTGAAATTTTGGTAAGATTGGAAAAAGAAGTCTTCACGAGGCTTAATAGGTTCCACAAGTTCGGGAAAAAATAAATTCAATGAGAAATTTCCACAGGAAGACACGAGATTAAAACCACTATGATGCATAGTGAAAATTTCATTGCCAGATGGAAATTTTAAACATTTATGCACTATGGATAGAATGACATCCATGGAGTGTAGCCATGGATAGCCTAGCTTCACAAAGAATTGGTCTGATAACAGGATGATTGAGAATGAGACATTGAATTTCCTCAGTCCAAATTTTGAGGGGAGAGTGATCAAACCTATCATAGGGCAAGTAAAACCATTATGTGTTTTGATCCATGCTTTCGATTGTTCATAAGAGTCTTGATAAAGTTCATGCACAAACAAAAATTCCTTGGTGATTACATTCTCTATACATATGAGATTAATTAATATCCCATTGATAAGCTTGTCATTGATTCTCGCGGCTATGTAAAGAGGACCATAGGGTGCATGTTTAATTATGTCATTTTGTGAGAAAGCAATGTCAAGAGACATTTTGGTTTGGACCTTATGAGGTTGAATGCCAATGAAATTGACCATGCACATGTTATTATTGTATTTTGAATGCAAATTTTATGTTTGAACTATACACTTGTTTTGAACAATTAACTTGAATGCAAACAATTTGAGAAAACTGTAATTCCAAAAACTGAAACTAAGATCTAAAAACAGCCAGAAACAAAGAAAACATAGATAGATTTATGTCAAAAAATTCAGAAAATGACCTGTATAAGGATAAATTCGCCCTAGGGTGAATGATTCCTTGCACAGGGGTTGAAAAAATTAAGATATGAGTTTTTGAGTTGATTTTTAAGGTCTCTAATTCAAGTTTTAAACAAACACCTTCAGTTACAAATTTCTATATTTTTATGATGAAATGCAAGTGCAATTTTGATGACAAACAACAAGAAAAATGACAACTTTCTAGATGCAATTTTGTTTGAATTTTCTGATATAAATGAATTAAAAAACACTAATATTGAGACTACTATGTAAAGTGAATGCAAAATGTTTGCCAATTTTTGAATTTTTGAAGTTTTAAATGATGCAAATGAAAATTTTAAAATCCGAAATGAAATGCAAACTAATGCAAATTTGAAAACCCTAAATGAGATGCAATGCAAACTAACACAAAATCCTAGATCTAGGGTTTGATGGATCTCCAAATCAGAAAGCTTATAATATAAGATTGTTAGGTTCACTAGAGTGAAACAAAGAAAAATATGTGATGAAACACCAAAATGAAATGATGACCTAGAACACACCTACTTTTCTTGTAATTTTATTATTAAAAAGGAGATCTCTCCCAAGGGTAGAATTGACTTTACACTTTTAGGTGAGTCAACTCTATGGGAATGGGGGATCTTTTCTTTTCCTTATGACATAAAATGACTGAAATGCACTTTTGGGAGATGAAAATAAAATGCCTAATGAACTCAATTATTTGAAGTAAAAATTGAAATGCTAAAATAAAGGATGTGTACCTGTCACCAAAAGTGGTTGTTGAGTATCTTGCTATGACAAATTCGCCCTAGGCTAAATGGGTCTTTGTATAGGGGTCCAAAATTTGATTTCATAGTTCTCTGATCCCAAATCTGCACTCTCGATTCCTTCAAATTCCAATGTCGGAAGGTTGGAAATAAATTTTGTAGGTGAGTTTTCATGGCTTGGCAACTTTGATGACATTTTGACAACTTTGTAAAATTTCACTTTTGATTCAATTTCAATCCTTCTTCACCTACAAACCTGCACACACAAAGAGGGAAAAGTGTTTGTTTTGGGTGAATAGGGGTTTGCCTTGGTCAAACCCCAATTTGGTAATTATACCTTAATAATGAAAGATAATGACAAATTACAAGGATTGATGAATGAACAATTCACAACTCACCAAACCTTCAATGGCTGCCCTTAGAGGACTAAAGTCTAACACATCTCTCTAAGGAGCTTAATATTGCTTGAATTGGCTTGAATGATTACTTGATTTGATGCTTGAATGCTTGCTTAAATGCTTGAAATCTGTACATCATAATGTTAGCTCCAAAACATAATATGAATACACATGAATCTTGACATGATGGCATGATCTTGATTGTTGCTGTAGATGACTGATAAATATGCTCTTCAATTCTCTTGACAAGAATATTTTCTTTTGGGATTGATCTCTTGAAGTCTTAGGTAATGTCTCCTAGGTTTGAATTGATAAAATAACTATGTATTTATAGTTGTTTATCTAATTTCTTGAAAATTAGATTCTATAAGCCGACATTTGAAACTTGAATTTGAATCATTAAAATGTTGCCAAAAACATATTAAAAATTGGGTCTTGGCACTTAAGGAGAACCCATTAGCCCTTGGTGAATGGGTCCTGGGACCTAAATCTAGGACACAATTTCCAAGGTGTTTAAAATAATGTTATCATTTGTTTAATGTTGGTTTCCCTTTCAGAAAATAAAAATAATAAGGCATGGGAATGCATAATTTAGGAAATTGGAACCTTAATTAAGTCCATTAAATTAAGGGTGATCCCACAAAGTTGGTTTAAAATTTGAGATTTTGATTTTTGCTGAAATCACATACTTTTAGAAAATATAAT
Source organism: Sequoia sempervirens (assembly GCA_007258455.2). Taxonomy (NCBI): domain Eukaryota; kingdom Viridiplantae; phylum Streptophyta; class Pinopsida; order Cupressales; family Cupressaceae; genus Sequoia; species Sequoia sempervirens. The sequence goes on from VDFB02347045.1 coordinate 111,802, forward strand.
GATTTAAGCCTTAAAAAGTTTCATTTAAAGCATTCCAATTGAAGAGGGTTTAATCAAACTACCTTAGATCAAACCCCCTTGGATAAAACCTCGCTAGTTTTAAACCATACCTATAACAGAGTCTCATCTACACCTATCAAAATGCTGATAAAAAATCACTTTTGATTTATCTTTTGGGGGATCAAATGAATTCATTTAATTTTTTTTTTTGTAAGTATGTAGTCCTTATTATAAGCTTCCTAAAAAGTATAATTTTAAATAAATTTAATTTTATTAGTATATTTATTTTTTATTTTTTGTGAATGTAGGTTTTTCACTGAAAATCAAGCTCTCTATTATGCACATGTGGAAAAATAGATGATTATCAATTTTTTTTTTTGAAAAATATGAGTGCACGATATTGAAGTCCTTGATCCAACAAAAAAAGTTGTGTTATATAGTCTATATGTCTGAATTGTAATTTGTTTGACTTTGAAACTTGATTAAGGAAATTTTTTTCAATAAAACACTATGAAACCAATTGGAAGCACTAGATATCATAGTTACAAATCTAAATTAGAAAAAAATAGAATTTTGTCCTTCATGGAATTTTTTTTTATGTGTTATACAGTAAGCGTCACTCTTTAAAAATGGTGTTTACTGAAAAAACTATTTTTCAAAGGAGATGGAAAAAGAAGTGCAATTTGATTCCATTTTTTTTGAAAAATATATATTTAGAATATATAGACAAAATATCACAATTCACTAGTTTGCATCATCTTCAAATTCCTCACATTTTAGCCACTATAGGTGCTTAAATGTGAAAATTTAGTTAGAAAAAATCAGTTCAGTGTCCAGTTTGGCCAAAAATTATAAACCAGTATTGTGGGATCACCCTTAAGGGGATGCAAACATAGTGTGAAAATGTAAAGGAGTACATTTTTCAACATTACAAATAAGAAGAGTACTTTTGGATATGGTTTTCACTTTAGATCAAGTGTAGTCTCATGCACACCAAATAAGCACCCTATAATGAAAATTTCATCAGCAAAATTAGAGGATGTGGCAACAACATCAACATGTCAAGTAGTTTGGATGCATAGAGTATTGTCATATTTATTACATGGACAAGATGATCCAACACTAATATATTGCAATAAAAAAACAACAATTACAAGAATAATGTATTTTACAAGAGTTTGTAAACAAGTACATTGATACTAGATATTATTTCATTAAAGAGTTTGTAAACAATAGAGAAATCTATTTAAAGTTTTATAGATCAAAAGAATAGTTGACAAATATATTTACAAAAATTAGAAAATAAGAATTTTGAGCACCTAAGATAAAATTTGAGCATTATGGTATTAAAAATCTAACAACATATGCAAAAAACATAATGAACAATAATTATAAAATATTATGCCTATTAATCATTAAACAAGGATTACATATTTATAGGAGAAGAAGATTCAACAACTTCCTATAATCATGGTAACACATTTGACAACAAACTAAAGCTATTGACATGTAATTGGACTCTTGATAGCTAACTGGACGTCCAATGACAACAAACTAGAGAAGACTAGACACATTTGCTGCTCTCTATTGACATGCTGATGACACATACAGTTATGTTAAACTATCGTTGGAGTGTTATATTCCAACACCCCCTCATAACACTACAACATAAAAATAAAAGGAAATATACTATGCAAAATTTGTTCTTTGTAAAGAGTTCTTAGACCAGTAAGAATTCTTCAAGTTGCTCCCAAGCATAGTCACCTGGCTGTAATCCAAGTTCCCAACATCATTCGACACCATTTGCACATGAAGTGTCTCATCACCCTCGTAAAGGTACGATGCTGAACTTCTAGATTTCTTGATCTCTCCTGAACTATTGGACACCAATCCTCACATGTATGTCTCATAACCCCAATGAGGTATAGTTTCTTTGATCCACTAGCACCTAAAACTATTGTACATTTATCTATCCTCTACTACATCCTTCCCTATCTTCAAAGTGTTGGTCTCTTCAAAATAGAACAACCGCTTCATCTTCAATGAAGTTTTCATCACTATCATCTAGTGGTTCTTCATCAATGGTTGGCATTCTCTCAACTCTTATTGTTGCAGCAAGCTACACAACAACAAACTTATTTTCAAAATCCTCCACAACACACAACATCAAACATGACACCCAAACTCACAACATCAAGACCTCGCATTAGCTCTGATACCATATTAAAAATATAACAGCGGATGCAAAAAAACATAATGAACAACAATAATAAAACACTAAGCTTATTAATCATTAAACATGGATTACATATTTATAGGAGAATAAGATTCAACACCTTCCTATAATCATGGCAACACATTTGACAACAAACTAAAACTATTAACATGTAGTTGGACTCTTGATAGCTAGCTGGACATCCAATGACAACATACTAGAGAAGACTAGACACATCTACTACTCTCTATTGACATGCTATTGACACATACAATTATGTTAAATGGTCGTTGGAGTGTTATATTCTAACATATGGATGCTGAAGTAACTAGTGGTGGAAATTAAGAGGAAGTGTTGAAACAAAAAATAATTTTCCCAACCACTATAATTAAATAATAGAAAACAAGTATTAAATATTTATTAGCGAGTTTTTATCTTCTATCCAATATTATATGTTGACTAACTTTCTAGAAAATACATCGTGATCTCAAGACCTCTATATATTTAAACAATATATAATCTTTTTTTCGTCAAATTGAATAGAAATTGAAGTTGTCTCTACCCACCATCAAATTTGTAGCATAAATAAGAAAATCTAAACTAAAACAATCCATCTCACTAGATTTTGTTTTTACTTTGAATTCCATGGATAGATCCTTTTTTTTTCTAGAGCCGGTGCAAGCTCACACGTTCTTTATTGAATATTGTATATTGACTAACTTTCTAGAAAATGCATCGTGATCTCAAGACCTCTATATATTGAAACAATATATAATCTTTTTTTGTCAAATTGAATAGAAATTGAAGATGTCTCTATCCACGATCAAGTGAATTTTGTAGTATATATAAGAAAATCTAAACTAAAACAATCCATCCATCTCACTAGATTTTGTTTTTTCTTTAAATTCCATGGGTAGATCTAATTTTTTTCTAGGGTCGGCGCAGGCTCAAACATTCTTTCTATGGTCGGCTTGATTGCTCTTCTGTCAAGTGCCTTTCGGTGTAAAATAAATGTTCTTAGTTGTCACAATAGAGAATGGAAAGCATTGTCCAAATAGAACAGTACACATATCAAACATAAATACAATAATTACTTACAGAAAATTCAAAGATTAGACATAGTCGTACCAATCCTTAATGAAATTTGTGACTCTACAGACTTCTATCATGGGACATGGAATTTGTAGTGACTCTGACAAAGACTAATCACTTAATCTATGCATGGATTCAATTGAATTTCAACACATGGATATATATAATGGATATACATCACCAAATATAAAGGTATTGTATATGTAATGGATATACATCATCAAAGAGTAATGGCACAGGTTCGTTGATTTTCTGGGATAATGTCAGTACAAATGATTTGTCATCTTCATGGAAAGGTAGTTGTGTGGTGTGGTTCAGATCAGATTAACTTGTTTTGTCTCTTTTTTTTTGGTTCGAAGTCTCGAGTGATTTCTTTATCATTCACTTTACACGTGTTTACTAGTTTTTTTTTTACTCATTCGAATTATTGCAGAATGTATCTTTTTAGGTTAATGAAGATATTTTGTGGATTATTTAGACACTTGAGGATTATTTTGATAGCTGCAATAGTAATTATATGAAAGTAAATAAATATTATTTTGTGGTTGGTGTACAATGCAAGACAAAGATACATGGGATTTTAGGAAGGGCATAATTTTCTATGGTAGTTTGAGTGTTTTTTATTATTCTATATTATAGATTCTTTGGAGAAGGAGAGGAAAGGCAAGAGGAGGATTCAAGAATTTTTAGAAAATAGGAAGGGGTAGGAGAGGGTGAACAAGGTGAAGGGAAAGTAGAGACAACTACAAGTTTTGGGTGAAGTCATGGTGGATGACTTTGTGTCTTAACTAAAGCATAAAATTCATAATTGTGAATTAAGGTTCTAGGTGCTCAAGATTTATGCGTTGACAATAGAGATTGATGGGGAGCAATGTGTGGGAATCTAGGTAGTAATGGCCAATGTATTATTAGACCTAGGCCACACTCATGTGGCCATCCAAATATATTCAATATAGAAGTGTGGCCATCCAAATATATTCAATATAGAATAGTATCTTAGCTATTCATCTGTGTTCTTGTTGGCAATGGGTTCATATCTACTCCATAGTGATGTCAATCAGGGGAGGTCTGCAACACCACTCAACACAATCTCAGACTTAAAAAACAACTTCCAAGTTACAAATCTTCAAACTCAACCTAACTCACCAAACCCTCAGTATTCTTTGTAGTAGTCCAACTTGGGTAAATCGGGTATAAATTTTAAGAAAGGTCCATTCAATTCAGGACCAACACCAATTCAGGGATCCATTAGGGTTTACAAACCCGTCTTCAAACCTCAATAGGTTTCTTTTGAACAACTTCACCAAAACCTTATTTCTATGCTGTTTAGACCCCAAATTAGGTCTATTTTACAAAGGAACTTATCACCAAACTTCCTCTAAACCACTAAACTCACTTGGGCAGCAATCCACAGGTAACAAAACTTAAGATTTCACAATTTTTATCAAGAGAATCGGTCTCCAACACACCAATCCACAAAACCCTCCTTTTAAGCAATAAACATAGTCTTTTATTGAAAAACACACTTTCAAGCCTTCTCTAATCTTACCACCACCTCAAACAGCTCCAAATACCTCTGCACATACACTCTTAATCAACAAATAATGCTGCCCTAATCAATTTCATGCTTTGCCTTACTAAAACCACTCAATTTCACAAGGAAAACTCAATTTCCACTCCTAGGGCATCATGCCCAACACTTCTCTTGACCTCCCCTGCACACACATACCTTCCTAACATTCATCCCTATTAAATATTACCCATTCCACCGAGATACAGTGCCTACAAAAGGTGGAATGGGTCTATTTTCAAATTTTAAACACCAAAACCCTCAAAACTAAATTACATAGGTAGAATTTGGTAAAAACCCTCTAACTTTCACAAAATTCAATCAAACTACACCAAACTTGAAGTGTTTGAAAGTAGATTCTCCCTATTACAACTTCCAAATCAAATCATAACAAGATAGGGCTTGTATGGGCCATACAAATCTTTGAAATGACACTCTACAAAAGAAAAACTATAGAATTTAAGGAAAACCGTAATTTTATTGATCAAGATCTTCTACAAACTTCACAAACAACCCTTGCAATGAGCCTTCCATCTCTTTTATACCTTTTCCATCCTAAACTAACTACTAAATTGCCTCAAATGACCATTCAAATCTAAGTGACCTTTGAACTTCTAAATCTGCCTTTTACAACTTTTGCAAGTTTACATAAATGACAACTTTTGCATTTTTTATGCAATTTTATGCAACCTATACCTCCTAATCACCTAACAAGACTAAAAAATGACTCAATACAATAATAAATGGTCTAAGTGACCTTATTTAATGTTTAATGACTCCACACCTAGAGCCTACTTAACAATATCTTTGATTGACTAATTTTCCCCAATGGTGCCCCTTCACCATACACCCCAACTAGAAATTTTTCCAAGTCTCTTGGAAATAATTTAGCAACTTGTTCACCTTTGATTATCTCTTTCCTCTATCCTTCTTGCACTCTTCCACCATCAGGTTCAGTTTTCCTTTGGTTCACATCTTGCTTAGCGTTCTTTCCCTTATCTTTACTTGATTCATGCTACATTCTGTCACACTGTACTGTGGAGTGTTCTTCAATATTTTCGCCTTCAAACATTGATGTCACACTCACTTTCACATCTGCACACAAACCTTTATCAACTGCCCACTCTACCATTTTTGTGTCAGGCTTAAACCTCTGTCCAACACTCTTTTTGATTGCATCTTTGTCATTGTCAGACTTGCAAACTTCTTTACAAGCAAACTCAGGAACCTCTATCCTCTTAATTACTGTCCTATCAACCTCACAAACCTCTATTTCAACATCATTTGACTAACTCTTCACTTCTTTTACTGTCGTAGGACACATGACTGTCCCAACCAAAATTCCTCCACACATTTCTTGCTTTTCCAAAAACCTTTACCCTTAGTCTTCGCTGTATCAAACTGAGTCACTAATCCATCTGCTTTCCTCTTCCACATGGAAGCATTCTTCTTAACAACTGACTGCATATAGTATTTATTCCTTCTAGCTATTGTCCCAACAGTATCAAGCCTTGAAATGGCTACCAATTCCTTACTCTTATCTTCCTCAACACTTACAAACTCTTTCCTTCCAATCATGATGATCTCACCTTGTTCCTTTGCTTCTTCAACCAATGGAGTTAAACTGAATGTCTTCCCATCTTTTTCAATTGTATAAGTGTTTTGTCTCCCATCATACATTGCTGACCTATCAAACTTCTAGGGCCCTCCAAGTAACACATGGCAACAATTCATAGGCAAAATATCACAAACAACCTTGTCTTTGTAACTACCAATTTGGAACTCAAATGAAGCTTGTTCACTTACCACAATGGATTGGTTATCACTTACCCAAGACACTTTGTAAGGATTTTCCCTAGGTACTCTTTCCAATTTCAATTTGTCTACCATTTCACTAGACACCATGTTGTCAATACATCCTGAATCTACTATCACCTTACATACCTTATTTTTGCATTTGCAAGTTGTCCTAAACAATGCTCTTCTTTGAATCATCTCCCTCTCCTTGGATGTCTTCAAGAGTTGTATCTTCATCATCAGACTTTCACCAACTTTAGGAGCACAACTATTGGAATTTGAACTCTCAACTTCATCTTCTTGGAAAATTTGTGCTCTTCTTTCACTTTTCCTTTCTCCACTACTTGATGTAGAACCAAATTTATCAGGGCATTTGTAAGAAGGATGACCAAACTCATCGCAATTGAATCACCTACCAGCAAAAGTGTTTGGATTTCTTCCACCACTTGTGCCTCTAAAACCACCGCTGAAATCTGTAACTTGTTCTTCCTTTTTGTGCACATCCTTTTGGCTCTCACTTGTTTTTCTTGGAGTAGAGAAAGATTCTCTTCCTCTTGTAGTGCTTCCTCTTCCTCTAATTGTTTTCTCTTGCCTTCTTTTCACTTTTTCCTCAGACTTTAGTGCCATTTGATAACATTCTTGAACACTCCTTGGATTTGTCAAAGCCTACTCATCCTGTATATTCAATCTCAAAACACCCAAGTACCTAGCAATTTTCTCATCCTCATTCTCATTATGGTTAGATCTCATACTTAACTTTTAGAATTCCTCAGTGTACACTTTTACATCCATCTCTTTTTGCCTTAAACTTTGTAACTTCTTAAACATTTGAATAGAATAATCAGAAGGGAGAAATTTACCTTTCATCTTGGCTACCATCTTGTCCCATGTTACAATCTTGGATTTTCCTTGCTTCCTTCTCTCTGATTGCAGTTAATCCCACCATAAACGTGCATGACCTTTTAGTTTTGTCTTTGCAATCTTGACTCTTTGTTCTTCAGGAATGTCTTCACACTCGAAGTAGTTGTCCAAAGATGCTATCCAATCCAGTAACTCTTCTTCATTTATATTTCTACTAAACTTTTGAACATCAATCTTTATCTTATACTTGTCACTCTTGACTGCCCTTAACAAATTTTCCATTCTTCGATCTTTAGGATCAAGTTCTTCCTCCATATTGTTGCATCCCGATTTTATAGTTACTATTGCATAGGGCAATTGATTGTAATGTTTGAATCTTTGTGATGAATAAAACATGATTGATCGTGTTATTAAATGAATGTGTTCTATTTGAATGATGGTTTCATTTGATTATTACTTCTAATGATTTAATTCTTAATTAAATGTAGCGTATGAGTTATGGATAATGTTTATTCTAAATTTTGAGATGTTTTATGCAAACTGCTTTGTTATGAGCATATGACTGCTGATGTCATGTCATGGTGTGCAGGTATGAAGACTGTTCCTCCGGACAAAGGAGAGACATCATTCGGGGAGGAACTTGGTCGGGTAAACAGTAACAATTACCAAATTGAGCATACACACACATACTATAGATTGAGTAAGCCAAGTCTGTTTGTCGAGATAAGGGTAAGTCATCCATAGGCTTGTTTATTGACATTAGGATTCTGAATTCACTTCTTATGCTTTAGGTGATATGATTGTTTAAACGTCAGACTTGCTATATCATGACCAATGTATGAATAATATGAAAGATATGTGCTAAAGATTGATTGGGAATGCACATACATCTATACATTGTGAACACGTATTTATATGTACAGACATATCAATACATGTGTACGTTAAGCAGACGGATATGCTCATACACATGTGTCGACATGTATATATGCATACATACGTATACACAAGAGTATATATGTGCACAGTCCGTCTAATATCCGTGGTGAAAATAATATTTAATAATATTGCCTAGCAAATTTACATATATATTTATGTATAAATGTATATATTAATGATGTGATTATATTTATGGATCATATATACATAAATACATAAATATGTATGTAAATATATTATATATTTATATATTTAAAATATATGTACTAATATTAAGGTAATATTTACATATATGTAAATATATATAAATATCACGATGTAATGTCGAAAAATATATATATTTATATATTTAAAAATATTACACTTAATTAAAATACATATATGATAAAATATATAAATGTGTGGTATTAAAAAGGAAATTGTATAATGACACATAAAATATTCAATAGAATACAAATTGAACACACAATCCCGTGAAAACTCTACGAATGAGATTATTACATTTGAAGACTTTATTAAAAGAAATATTAAAGATTTTTGAATCGCCCTCCTTATTAACAATGGCAAATATTTCATTTGTGACTTTACTAAAACATTTGAAAAGAAGAAAATACGTTTTTTCTTCTAAGAGTTTATAAATCGCGTGAGAAATTGTGCGCATCTGAAGAAAAATGCGTTTGAAGTGCGAGGATGGAGAACTCATCTTTAAATGGTGCAAATGCTGATCTTAAGGCCACAAAATGGTGACGTGGGAACAATTGAGACTTGACCTTTTCATCTGGAACAAATGTCCTGATTTAATTGCTACAAAATAACCTAAAATTTTGAAGAATGCCTTGAGCTGTCAAATCCACCATGTGAGAGTTGATTTATTCTTCTCTTTCTGGCTTAAAAGGAAGTCGAATCACCTCCATTTTTGATGATTAATGGTTTAAGAACTCGCCAAGTATCATTTTGACTTTTTCTAAGCACTTTGTTGTCAATCCACATGCATCCATTGGTGGAATTCATTGCATTTCGGGCCTATATATATACATGCCCTTCCATTCATTGAAAATACACTTTTTGAGCAATCTGAGTTTAGTATTTTATCCCATATCCATTTTGTTGTATTGCTGAGTTTGATAAATACAGTGAATTTTTACCAGCATTTACTAGTTACAGTGAATTAAATCATTTTGAGTTCAAAGTGAGGTATTTGAAAATTATAGCTGAGTAAGAATTTAGTGGTGGAAACACGTTTGAGGGAAGAAATATACAGTTCATCGTAGAGTGAAATACTTTCATAAAGAAGCCATTTTTAGCTGAAATTCTGGAAGCTTATTTGAAGAAGAGTCTAGAAGAGCAAATCTAGAAGGAGAAGCTTTAAAATCAGGCATGAATCCTCCTAGTTTATAACTTTTATTGAAGTGTTGTTTCCTTTTTGGTCTTGTGATTGCTGCTTTCAATTAGTCTAGTAGGAAAGAACTATTTGATGAATATTTAAAGCAATTCATTAAAGAAGAATATGTGTAAGGGATTCAATGATTAGGGATTGTGAAAAAGGGATTATATGAGTAAAGAGCTTAAGGGATTAGTTTACTTATCTTACATTAAAGGGAAATAATGGAAAAAGATAAAAAGGGAAGAATTTATTTGCATTTTGAATGACTATTGCATGTTGTGTATGGTCTATGTATATGGAGAATACGTACATGTACTTATTATCTACTAGGATCAAAATGAAGGAAAAATCAAGTAAGGTCTTTTAGCTTAAGTTATTAGGATAACTGAGACAAGATAAGTACTCCTAGGATAAAGATTTCCTAAGTAGGAGGGTTGATACAAGACACTTGTAGACTATTTTCATTTCTAGTAGGTTCGTATGATTGTAGGATGTCTGGGGTGACGGATTTACCCATTGAAGGAAAAAACCTATGCATAGAGTAAGGAAGCCTCAAGTCAAGTCGGCCTTGAGTAGTGTTTATTATAGATGACCTTCATTCGAAGTACTGAATGAGAATACTTTGGCCAAAGTAGTGAAAGGTACGACATCCAATTAGGTGTGAGATTTTTGAGACTACACTGTCAGTTCATTGTGATCTGAGTACTAGTTCGAGATTGTGAAATAGCAAGGTTCTAGTTGTGTAGGACACGACACTATGCTCAGTTGGTAATTGTTAAAGGATACCCTACCAATCTCTTCTTCAAAGGGAGGGCCATCTATCTAACGATAGGTGTGTGGGGGACTGCATTATAAGTCTGTGGTTGGCAGAAAAGCACGCGAGTGATGTTTCTCCTCCACAGCAAGCGGCCGATGTACCAAAATTTGAAAGGACAGACTCCTAGACCTTCTTACTTCTATTTGTGTAAAATCTTACGAGCTATGTATGTAACTGTATTACTTTTGATCTCTGATTTATATTTGCAATGAAAATGAAATTCATGTGGAAAGATAGTGTAACTTGTACGTATTTATCAATAAAGAAAGGAAATTTTTATTGTATTGTCTTTGTTACTTGTTACCTTTACATGTTTAAAGTGAGAAATGGAAAATTTTAATTTACACAAGGAATAGGTCATTACATGTGGTATCAGAGCTACCAGGTTCTACACTGAAACCTATGAGCTCATTACGCAACAATGCATAAACCTTATCAGAAGATAATGGTTGAAAAGTTCTTGTGCCACCACGGCAAGAGAAAAGAACTTAGAGAAGTGGAAATGAAAAATGAGATCCTTAGTAACTTATGTAAATTTGAACGAGTTAAGAGTTAACCCAAAAAAAAAAGGAACTCCTAAACCAACAAATATCACCTAGAATTGTGGAAGTATATGCAATTAGGTTAGGCAGAAAGGTTAGGATGAATAACCAGATTATATCTTTATCAAAAAAAATAGTTTTATGACTCCAAGGAATGAGAAGGAATGTGATAACCTTTTGTAGTTGCAAACTAAAGTTATAAAGAGTTGGAAACTTTTGGATTTGGTATAGAACAACTTTGAGTGTATGAAAATTTTGGGAATGAAACAAGGGAATTAATGTCGACGTTAAGACATTGGGGCGACAACGGAAACTGTCGGATGAGAAACCACTATAACCTAGGAAAAGATAGAGTAAGAGGTTGCACAGAATGTGGCAAGGTAATGTCTGGTATACCATGAAATGAAGATCGGATGTCATCATTGGTAGCACATACATACTCTCTTTAGATTCTAGAGGAAAATGATAGAACATAAGACAGATCAATCTGATTATGTTAGTAGAACTAACATAATGTTCTAAGTGGATAAACTCGTCAAAGTAATCAATATTTTTGGAAAACTTGACTTACAGGATTTTGATTTTAAATAATATATTGTGGACAAGTAGTTGCTTAGGATCCTGAAAGGGTATTTCAGTTTAGTAAATAATTGCATAAGCCATGATCATACTTGAAACGTTCAGTTGAGCGAATGTGCAAAATATTATAGTCAACAAGTGAAAGTGGTAAACCAAAAATTGCATGAAAATCTTGTGAATGTATGCTTAAATGTTTTCCAAAAGATAGTTAAAAGTTTAATTAGGCTAACTTGTATTAAACATTCAGGTTTAAGTGAACTTTTAAATCATGGTGAAAGTGTATGAGAGGACGAGAAATATTCCTGGAACAAGTTGTGAAGAGGAACAAGAACCAACAAGAATGGAAGCAAAGCTGGATCAAATTTTGGCGAGATTGTCCAATCTTGAAAAGGAAAAAGCAATTGAGATACCTATCACCAATAATGAAAGTTCTTCACATGGAGAAGACATTAACCATGAGAAGGAGCCAACTTTGTCTATTGAGAAGAAGAAGAAACAAGTGTCCACTGAGTTAACAAAGGATATGAAGAAGATATACCCTCCAAAATTTGATGGAAGTGCCGGAGTTGACGAAGCTGAAATATGGTTAGTACAAATGGAAAAGTACTTTGAAATAAGAAATTATGATGAAGTTACTAAGGCAGCTTGGGGTGCTTATCAGTTAGCGGGTGAAGCCTCTAACTGGTGGATGAACAAGAAACTGGAATTGGATATAAATTCCTGGAAGTTGACTTGGGAAGAGTTCGTTGAAATCTTCTGTAAGCGATGGTTGCCACAACTCTATTATGACCAAAAACTCTCTGACTTTCAAGAATTGAGGCAAGGGATCATGTCAGTCAACGAGTACTAGGAGAAGTTTACTCGACTTCTTCGATATGTTCCTATCTATCATAAAGATGAATGATTCCGGATTAGGAAATTCATCTTGGGACTGAACAAAAATATTGGAGGTGAAGTCGATATGCATGGTCTGACCACAATGGACCTTGTGTATGAAAAAGCCATTAAGCGGGAACAAAAGCTTAAAGCAAACTCCAATCAGTATGAAGGAGAAGAACAAAAGAAGGAAACTGAAGTCCCCAACAAGATTGCCCCCAAGAAGGAAGAATTTGCGCAAGATGCAGCAAGGAAAAAGGGGAAGAGATCTCACTTCAATGAGAAGGAATTCAGAAGAGATTGGAAAAGAGACAACTCCAGGTATCATGACACTAGTAAAGCTAGTGAAGGTGATAATAAGACTTGGGAAATCATAGAGAAAAGAGGACCAAGAGCAGGATGCTTTATTTGTAGAGGTAATCATTATGCTAATGAATGCCCCAACAAAACTTTTGGTACCCAGCATGGCAATTCACTGCCTACTCAAAAGGCCATGTTTCAGCAGAGGAAACACACTACCATGAGTGATGGACAAGTTGATGCCCAGATTACACCAATCAAACATTCTTGAAACTTTCAAGAGTGTAGAATAAATGTAGAGTCATTTTTATGCTTTTGAATAATACCTTAAGTCATCGGGGATGATGATTCCTAAGGGGGGAAGTATGTTACATCCCGATTTTATAGTTACTATTGCATAGGGCAATTGATTGCAATGTTTGAATATTTGTGATAAATAAAACATGATTGATCATGTTATTAAATGAATGTGTCCTATTTGAATGATGGTTTCATTTGATTATTACTTCTAATGATTTAATTCTTAATTAAATGTAGCATATGAGTTATGGATAATGTTTATTCTAACTTTTGAGATGTTTTATGCAAACTACTTTGTTATGAGCATATGACTGCCGATGTCATGTCATGGTGTGTAGGTATGAAGACTGTTCCTACGGATAGAGGAGAGACATCATTTGGGGAGGAACTTGGTCAGGTAAACAGTAACAATTACCAAATTGAGCATACACACACATACTATAGATTGAGTAAGCCAAGTCTGTTTGTCGAGATAAGGGTAAGTCATCCATAGGCTTGTTTATTGACATTAGGATTTTGAATTCACTTCTTATGCTTTAGGTGATATGATTGTTTAAACGTCAGACTTGCTATATCATGACCAATGTATGAATAATATGAAAGATATGTGCTAAAGATTGATTGGGAATGCACATACATCTATACATTGTGAACACGTATATGTATAGACATATCAATACATGTGTACATTAAGCAGATGAATATGCTCATACACATGTGTCGACATGTATATACGCATACATACGTATACACAAGAGTATATATGTGCACGTCCGTCTGATATCTGTGGTGAAAATAATATTTAATAATATTGCCTAGCAAATTTACATATATATTTATGTATAAATGTATATATTAACGATGTGATTATATTTATGGATATATACATAAATACATAAATATGTATGTAAATATATTATATATTTATATATTTAAAATATATGTACTAATATTAAGGTAATATTTACATATATGTAAATATATATAAATATCACGATGTAATGTCAAAAAATATATATATTTATTTATTTAAAAATATTACACTTAATTAAAATACATATATGATAAAATATATAAAGGTGTGGTATTAAAAAGGAAATTGTATAAATGACACATAAAATATTCAATAGAATACAAATTGAACACACAATCCCGTGAAAACTCTACGAATGAGATTATTACATTTGAAGACTTTATTAAAAGAAATATTAAAGATTTTTGAATCGCCCTCCTTATTAACAATGGCAAATATTTCATTTGTGACTTTACTAAAACATTTGAAAAGAAGAAAATACATTTTTTCTTCTAAGAGTTTATAAATCGCATGAGAAATTTCACGCATCTGAAGAAAAACACGTTTGAAGCGCACAGATGGAGAACTGGTCTTTAAATGGTGCAAATGCTGATCTTAAGGCCACAAAATGGCGACATGGGAACAATTGAGACTTGACCTTTTCATCTGGAACGAACCTCCTGATTTAATTGCTACAAAATAACCTAAAAATCTGAAGAATGCCTTGAGCTGTCAAATCCACCATGTGAGAGTTGATTTATTCTTCTCTTGCTAGCTTAAAAGGAAGTCGAATCACCTCCATTTTTGATGATTAATGGTTTAAGAACTCGCCAAGTATCATTTTGACTTTTTCTAAGCACTTTGTTGTCAATCCACATGCCTCCATTGGTGGAATCCGTTGCATTTCGGGCCTATATATATACATGCCCTTCCATTCATTGAAAATACACTTTTTGAGTAATCTGAGTTTAGTATTTTATCCCATATCCATTTCTTTGTATTGCTTGAGTTTGATAAATACAGTGAATTTTTACCAGCATTTACAGTTACAATGAATTAAATCATTTTGAGTTCAAAGTGAGGTATTTGAAAATTATAGCTGAGTAAGAATTTAGTGTTGGAAACACGTTTGAGGGAAGAAATATACGAGTTCATCGTAGAGTGAAATACTTTCATAAAGAAGCCATTTTTAGCTGAAATTCTGGAAGCTTATTTGAAGAAGAGTCTAGAAGAGAAAATTTGGAAGGAGAAGCTTTAAAATCAGGCATGAATCCTCCTAGTTTATAACTTTTATTGAAGTGTTGTTTCCTTTTTGGTCTTGTGATTGCTGCTTTCAATTAGCTCTAGTAGGAAAGAACTGTTTGATGAATATTTAAAGCAATTCTTTAAAGAAGAATATGTGTAAGGGATTCAGTGATTAGGGATTGTGAAAAATGGATTATATGAGTAAAGAGCTTAAGGGATTAGTTTACTTATCTTACATTAAAGGGAAATAATGGAAAAAGATAAAAAGGGAAGAATTTATTTGCATTTTGAATGACTATTGCATGTTGTGTATGGTCTTTGTATATGGAGAATACGTAGATGTACTTATTATCTACTAGGATCAAAATGAAGGCAGAATCAAGTAAGGTCTTTTAGCTTAAGTTATTAGGATAATTGAGACAAGCTAAGTACTCCTAGGATAAAGATTTCCTAAGTAGGAGGGTTGATACAAGACATTTGTAGACTATTTTCATTTCTAGTATGTTCGTATGATTGTAGGATGTCTGGGGTGACGGATTTACCCATTGAAGGACAAAACCTATGCATAGAGTAAGGAAGCCTCAAGTCAAGTCGGCCCTGAGTAGTGTTTATGATAGATGACCTTCATTTGAAGTACTGAATGAGAATACTTTGGCCAAAGTAGTGAAAGGTACGACATCCACTTAGGTGTGAGATTGTTGAGACTACACTGTCAGTTCATTGTGATCCGAGTACTAGTTCGAGATTGTGAAATAGCAAGGTTCTAGTTGTGTAGGATACAACACTATGCTCAGTTGGTGATCATTAAAGGATACCCTACCAATCTCTTCTTCAAAGGGAGGGCCATCTATCTAATGATAGGTGTGCGGGGGACTGCATTATAAGTCTGTGGTTGGCGGAAAAGCGCCCGAGTGATGTTTCTCCTCCATAGCAAGCGAATGATGTACCAAGATTTGAAAGGACAGACTCCTGGACCTTCTTACTTCTATTTGTGTAAAAGCTTACGAGCTATGTATGTAACTGTATTACTTTTGATCTCTGATATATATTTGCAATGAAAATGAAATTCATGTGGAAACATATTGTAACTTGTACGTATTTATCAATAAAGAAAGGAAATTTTTATTTTATTGTCTTTGTTACTTGTTACCTTTACATGTTTAAAGTGAGAAATGGAAAATTTTAATTTATGCAAGGAATAGGTCGTTACACATATCTTCAAACTCTTCATCCTCTTCTTCCTCTGAATCACATTCAACTTCCTCTCTTCTCTTGTTTGTTTCCAAAGCTTCCAACCTTTCCTTCATTTCTTTGATCTCTCTAACATACCTATCCGTCAAGTCACTCATCTCTTTTTCCATATTCTTCCCTTTAGGAGTCATCTTATCAACTTTTTCTTTTCACCTTCCACTCTTCGTTTTACAAAGTTCACTCTTCTTCCTTAGAGATTTGGTACCTTTGCTTTGATACCAATTGATGTCAATCAGGGGAGGTCCATACACCAAATAACACAATCTCAACCAGGTACAACAACTTTATAAGTCGCAAAACTTCAAATTCTCTCTATCACAACAATCCAACACAATTCCTTGTAGTATTGCAATTTTCGTGAAATGGGTATATCTTTTAGGGAAATTCCTCTCAAATTAGGACTAGTACCTTTTCATGGACCCATCAAGGCTTACAACATATCCCAAAACTTTAACCTATTTTTTTAAAATAACTTCATCAAATCAGGCTTCCTACGTTGTCTAGACCCAAAATTAGGTCTATTTTACAAAGGAACTTATCACCAAACTTCCTCTAAACCAGTAAAATCACTTGGGAAGCAATCCACAATTAACAAAACTTAAGATTTCACAATTTTCATCAGGAGAATTGGTCTCCAACACACCAATCCACAAAACCCTCCTTTTAAGTAATAAACATAGGCTTTTATTGAAAAAAACACTTTTAGGCCTTCTCTAATCTTTCCACCACCTCAAATAGCTTTAAATACCTCTTCACATACTCTATCAATCAACAAATAACACTTCCCTAATCAATTTCATGCTTTTCCTTACTAAAACCACTCAATTTCACAAGGGAAACTCAATCTCCACTCCTAGGGCATCATGCCCAACATTTCTCTTGACCTCCCCTACACACACAAACCTTCCTAACATTAATCCCTATTAAATATTACCCATTCCATTGAGATACAGTGCCTATAGGAGGTGGAATGGGTCCATTTTCAAATTTTAAACACCAAAACCCTTAAAACTGAATTACACAGGAAAAATTTGGTAAAAACCCTCTAACTTTCACAAAATTCAATGAAACTACACAAAAATTGAAGTGTTTGAAAGTAAATTATCCCTATTACAACTTCCAAATCAAATTGTAACAAGATAGGGCTTGTACTGGCCATACAAATATCTGAAATAACACTGTACAAAAGAAAAACTACATAATTTAAGGAAAATAGTGATTTTATTGATCAAGAACTTCTACAAATTTCACAACCAACCCTTGCAACGATCCTTCCATCTCTTTTATACCTTTTCCCTCCTAAACTAACTACTAAACTTCCTCAAATGACCATTCAAATCCAAGTGACTGTTGAACTTCTAAATCTGCCTTTTACAACTTTTGCAAGTTTACATAAATGACAACTTTTGCAATTTTATGCAACCTAGACCTCCTAATCACCTAACAAGACTCAAACATGACTCAATACAATAATAAATGGTCTAAGTGACCTTATTTAATGTTTAATGACTGCACAACTAGAGCCTACTTAACAACATCTTTGATTGACTAATTTTTCCCAATGGTGCCCCTACACTACATAGTGATATTCATGATGCCCAACATCAAATCAAGGTGTATATTAGTTTCTCACTTGATCACTTACATTCAACATCAAATTAAAAATAAAATTCTTGCAACAAGTTGTTGAGGAGCTATCCATATGACTCAAGGTAACTCTATCTTTGTGTGCTTATAATATTGTTTCATCTTTCTTGGATTACCATGATGATGAGAATTCAAAGGATATGATAGAGATTCCTCCCCCTAAGGAAGATATAAAATTCTTGAAGGCCAATGGGGGTTTGGTGAGGCGAAGGTAATTTTTTTGTCCCCCACTAGTCATAAATGATATTAGTATATATAGTTTCATCTTCTACTATTCTCAAAGGTGAGAGATCGATGTAAATGTCCTCTCCCTTGTGTTATGGGCATAGGTTGATTGTATGAAGACTATAAAGCTAGGTTTTTTAGATATAAGTTTGGGTCTATTCCTTTTTGGCTCACTATAGATGGATAATTTCAAGCAATGAAATTACATAGATGGTTGATGTCTCGATTCATATGGTGATTGTTAATCAACAACTTCGGGTCAATTTTTTTGGTGAAGGATAATGGTTTTATATTTTTTAATCAATGCTTATACATAATATATTATCTCATGATATGCTACAAGGTGGTATGAGTAGGGTTGTGGCCAAATCTTGTAATTTTTACATTCCAATTTTATATATTATAGTATATATGTATAACTTAGTTATGATATGGCTAGCTAATGATTTGTCACTAGATTGACTTAAAGGAAACACTTTTTTAGTGTCCAACATTAATGCCTTTTGTGGCCATTTGGAGTGTATCCCAAGTTATTTAACAAAAATATTCATATATGATAATTTTTATATAAAATTATTTATATTAACCTTATTTACTATTAATATCATAAAACTTACTAAAAGCATACTATTATTTATATTAATAATGTACATAATAAAAAGAATGTCAATGAGTTTTCAAAGACACATCCTTTGAAAATAAATAATAAAAATAAAAATAAAAATAAAAATATTTATACATTAGCCACAACAAAACATAAAACACCAAGAATGTTGAGATCTCTAATAAAATAAACTCTTTTTCCTATATTTCCTTCTTTCTCAACATGTCATGGGAAGACAAAGTCATTAGACACTTACCATTTTTTTCTTGGCATAATGCCTTATTTTTCCAATAGACAAGAGTATAATCATTTGTGTGTTTTGGACATGGATATTCAATATTAGATCTTTGGCTTTGAGATGACACCTCCTCTAAAGACAACTCCAAAGATTGTTTAAATACATTTCCTTTTGTTGAATAGTCTGGATAACTGAGAGGGGGGGGGGGTGAATCAGTTATCATAAAACAATTTTCTTTTCATTAATTAATTCGGAGCAGGCATATATCAATTATAAAATAATCAAATAGATATAAACATGAATGCACACAACACCAAGCACAATGAACACCATAATTTATGTAAAAACCTAAGAAGGGAAAAACCATGGAGAATGTTAATTCTCAATTATAGAACACTGGTTAAGGTGACACTGATTAAGGTGATTTTTACAAAGGCTCATTGCAGGTAAGGCTCACTATCGGTGGGCTCATTGCTCGATTAATACATCTGATTACAAAATAGTCTCACTGAGAAAAGTGAATTGATGAAGTTGCATCTACATATGCATGAATTCAATTCCAGTTAAGAGCACAATATTTGTTTATAGTAGATTCAATCAAGAATCTTCTGCACACCTTCCTCGCACAATCCTTGCAAAATAGATTACTTCTTCCTTCGCACTCTTTTATACGCTCGCACACACCATACTCCTCGCATCTTGTTTCATAAAAAAAAACAACTTTTACTTATACTATTCCATGCCTTCATAATCTCCTAGGTCAATCAAACACAATGTCTTCATAGTCTTCTAAGTTGGCCAAACATAATTCGAATTTAGATCACCACAAAAGATGTCGGCATGAAGAACAACCTTGAAATATTTAATAAGGCCTTGGATGCTAGCACCAGACCCAAAAGATATGTTGCACATATAGGTCTTCTTACCATGTTACCAAGGGACCCATAAATAGGTCATACATAAGATAGGTTCATTACATAACATAATTATCAAAAGATAGCAAACTTTGAATTTGTATAAGAGTGAATTTGCACCCTTTATGGAAATTCCCTTTTTTCCTTTATCCACCTTAGAAAACCAAGTTCAGAGGCTTAATTACACATAAGCCCACTGCTTGCATCCCACTTGGCACCTATTTTGAGTGTCGATGGAGGTGTTTCTTTTGGGGACTCCCGCGCGGGATGCAGATGTTCGCACAACATGCTTACGTCCCTGGCATATTCCTGCAGTTGAACCTGCAAAGGCATTACACTTCTCATTGGGATTCAAGTTGTAATGTCCTCTTCGATCGACCGACCCGAATATGGCCATTTTCTTCACTCTCTCCTTCAAATTCACTCCTTCAACAAGCATTTCATCCTCTAAGCATTCAGGTGAACTTCACCTCATTCACAAGCTCACTTTCACTCACTCCAAGCACTTCAAGCACTCCATTGTAGCAATAACTTCACTCCATCACTTCGATAGAGCAAGTTGGGGACAACACCATTGCAACAGAGGCTCAAGTACTCTCATTCTCTCCCCAAGTATCCTTGAGTGCTCTTGGTGGAGGTGGTAAGCTTCCCTTTTCCCTTCTCTATTACTTGGTTGAGTAAGCAAACTTACTGCATTGTAGTTCTTTGGTGTTCTCTAGTATAGTACTTCCTTTATCATACTTGCTTTCTTGGTTGTTCGTGGAGTTGGAAACACCTAAACGGGGGTCTGACTAAGGTAGGCCCCTATACAACCACCCAACATTTTCCTCTTTCTGTGTGTAGGTGTGCGTTCTTTGTGGAGCTAGCTGGTGAATAGGCTCTTCTATGAAATCATCTTCATCACCCTAGCTTTGGTATATTTGCTTTATCACATTCATTTGTACTTCTCATATTTCATATTGTTGTTTTTCTCTTTTAGAAGTCGCTAGCTAGGCTGCTAGCTTATTTTTTGATAGTTCACATTGTACTTTCGGTCCTCTAGTCGTATGGAGGTTAGTGCACCTGAGAGATGCCAGTGCGTCATGCTATCGTCCTAGAACTGCACTCTCCTCCTTAGACAAAGAGCTATTCGAGATACAATGTTGAGCTCAAAAACCAACTCGCCTAGCCTCATTTCGAATCTCAGGATTGCAGAGTGGTTGCAGGACTTTATAGCCCTCATCATTCTCATCCTTATATCCTAACACCTTGTTTAGTTGAGGTAAGGGAAGCCTTCCACATTTTGGCCCTCCATGACTTGGGGCCTTACATGTGGTGGTCCCCCTCTCTTACAAAATTACATGAAATATATTCTAGAGCCGATGGGAATGCCACAACCAAGACCAAATATTAATTATCATCAATTTCAGTATCAACTGGAGAAAGACAATTTGACATACCAAAACTTGTAACATGCTACATGAATGTCCGGATAGCAAGGTTACCTGGAGTAAGATTTGAGCACAACAACCAACATCAAAAGATTAGACTTCATTATTCTGCATTAATTGTCTTCCATAGATGTCCCAAAAAGAAGTACTTCCATATTCGGATCAAAGATAACAACCATACTACGTAACATTATAGCACTCGATACAATAGATTGAATTTCTATATGTCATCCAGAGCACAACCTTCCAGATCCATGTTTTGACATCAATGACAACAATGCTAAGCCATCTCAACAACTTCTCAACAATCTCCCCCTTTGGCATTGATGGCAAAACAACAAAAACAAAACTCCAAAACTTCAAGCACTCCCCCTTTGTTAAGCAATTCAATACCTCTTCTTGTTTTTGTTTTTCTCTTCATTTTTCTCCCTCTTTTTTGCCATCAAAGGCTGTTGGTGTAATTAAATGTCTTGTACCTTGTCCTAGGTCATGATTACACCTTAGTTAAGTTTACTTAGGGACCACATAGTAGGTTGTTGGAGATTTTCCACCTTTGGTGGACTTGACATCTCATTACCTCATCACTTCCACCTTTTGTGGACACGCCATGTGATTATCTCTCCACCTTTTGTGGGTGATCCACCTTTTGTGGTGATTATCACATTATCTCTTTCCCACTTTAGGTGGAGTGATAAATTTTCATAGTTGTCTCATGTCATAAGATTATGACACTTGTCATAATCTTATGCCCTTCTATGTTCTCACCTTGGCTATATAACCAAGGGGTCTCTCTCATTTGTAATCAATCATAATCCTCTCATATCATTGACATTGAATACAGTTTATTCTTGTCATCTTGTTTCTATCTCTCTTATGCTTGTACTTTCTATTAGGCCTCTAGATCTTGGGTGGCTACCTTCATAGCCAATTCTTACATAATTACATGAAATATATTCTAGAGCCGATGGGAACGCCACAACCAAGACCAAATATTAATTATCATCAATTTCAGTATCAACTGGAGAAAGACAATTTGACATACCAAAACTTGTAACATGCTACATGAATGTCCAGATAGCAAGGTTACTTGGAGTAATATTTGAGCACAACAACCAACATCAAAAGATTAGACTTCATTATTCTGCATTATGACTTGGGGCCTTGCATGTGGTGGTCCCCCTCTCTTACAAAATTACATGAAATATATTCTAGAGCCGATGGGAATGCCACAACCAAGACCAAATATTAATTATCATCAATTTCAGTATCAACTGGAGAAAGACAATTTGACATACCAAAACTTGTAACATGCTACATGAATGTCTGGATAGCAAGGTTTCCTAGAGTAAGATTTGAGCACAACAACCAACATCAAAAGATTAGATTTCATTATTCTACATTAATTGTCTTCCATAGATGTCCCAAAAAGAAGTACTTCCATATTCAGATCAAAGATAACAACCATACTACGTAACATCATAGCACTCGATACAATAGATCATTTCTATATGTCATCCAGAGCACAACCATCCAGATCCATGTTTTGACATCAATGACAACAATGCTAAGCCATCTCAACAACTTCTCAACAATCTCCCCCTTTGGCATTGATGGAAAAACAACAAAAACAAAACTCCAAAACTTCAAGCACTCCCCTTTTGTTAAGCAATTCAATACCTCTTCTTGTTTTTGTTTTTCTCTTCATTTTTCTCCCTCTTTGTTGCCATCAAAGGCAAAGGTCCAAATAAGAACATTCAGGAGATCAAGTAAAAATAACACTTTTCACATGAAAAATCTTCTTGTACTTTTCTCTCACAATTGGAAGAATCCTCTTCCAAGCTAGCACTGCAGAAACCATTCTAGCACACATAATGTCTAGTAGAGTCAATAACATAAATGAAGATGACCAATCCGGAGATAGGCACTTTTGTTCACAATCCTCTACATTAGAAAGTATATTCCTAGAGAGATGATCCAACCAGACCTCAACAATTTCTTTGAGCAACTAGAAATTTTTAACCAAGTCTTCCCTCTATCTCTGAGTAGACAATAACTCAGCTTGCAACTCTCCAACTCTTATTCTCTATTTTCCATCTTTATCTTTAAGGAAGTCAAAACACTTTCCAATATCATTCAATTCAGATTCAATAGCTTCAATTCTGCTTCTAAAATTATCAACAACAACAGGCCACCAAAAACAATACCTATAGATGTCAGACATCTACTTAATGCATTCTCTTGTCTTACCAATGTGTTTGGATAAATTCTATTTGTCTTTGACACACCTTCTCTCAATTATAGCTTAGAACTTATGTCCTTCAGATCCTTCCCACAACAACCTTTCTTCAATAACTTCTACTAGAACATCCGGTAACGAGTCAGAAACATCTAAAATAGTAATACCCTTTTTGAGCAGATAATCAACCAAGGCATCATCAATTCTAAGCCTACTGACTAAAGAGAAGGCATACCACATTTCACCAATCTTTTTCATATCACCTTCATCCAACACTGAACGAACTTCATCTAGATCGAAAGAGTCAGATCTAGGTAGAGATTCTTCCTTCTCCTTTTTGAGATAGCAATGACTTCCTTAGTGTTAATTTTCCTCCTTTTAGGTTCCAAAGGGGAACCACCAATGACAACCTCTAACTCCTTACTAGAGGGGGAACCCTC
The DNA here is from genome assembly GCA_007258455.2 of Sequoia sempervirens. Lineage (NCBI taxonomy): Eukaryota > Viridiplantae > Streptophyta > Pinopsida > Cupressales > Cupressaceae > Sequoia > Sequoia sempervirens. The sequence goes on from VDFB02347045.1 coordinate 136,097, forward strand.
CTCAAACTGACTAGATCCTATCACACCGAAGCACAATTCATCTACAAGGATGAGAAATAAGCTTTACATGTACTTGCTTTATCTTCCATACATTCCAGATACCTATAGACTTGCTTTCCAACAGGGATGCCAAACTTCCACTTAACATTCTCCTTTGACGATACCGAACTCAGAAAGTAAAATACTAAACATATGAGTAGAGACCCAAAACGAAAAGGATAACTCTCAACCAAAGACATTCTGACATTCTCAATTAGGTTTTCCATTATGAGGCTACACAAGTCAAACTGCTTATTTTCCTTCACCATCTTATGTGCAAGATATACAACAATAGCCAAAGTAGAACCTTCACGATTTCTAAAATATATTTTGTAAGTGATACCGTAAGCAACATACCTTACTGCAAGATCAACAATGGTATTTATCAGTAGAGCTCGGGGGTCTTTGTCGATACTAATAAGTTCCTCCACGTATCTGTATTTCATTGTTTTCTTCCTAGGGAGGTCACCAACATTGTACAATCTAGTAATAGTTTCAATGGATTCCTTAGTGATTGGATAGGGTTTGTCCAAAGTGATATTGCCATCCTTCAATTGACTCAATAGGAACAAGATAGACTCTCTGTCAGAAAACCATGGAAATTCTCCCCATAAATCTATACCCAGAGCACTTACATTATGCAATTCATTAGTCTTCAACCCTAGTTCCATTTCCTTCATCTTTCGATGATCAAATTCGTCCAACTCTACTCCCTTCAGCCTTAGCGGAATACTGCCACACGATTCTCTATTAATGAATTCCATCGTTGCACTTATCTTCTTCAGTCTTTTATCACTTCGTAAAACTTCTTATTCTTCTTTGCAAACTGTGAAAAATGTTTTGAAAACTCTGCCTTTTAACCTTAGTTGCTCATAATGAACTTGCTACCAAAAACTTACATCAATGATGTCATCAAATGTACTTCACTTTTCAATCAGCCGAATTAAGCTTTATCATATATCACTAATCAAATCAAACTTAGTCATGTCGAAAACACATCAATATTACTTTGAAGAGGGGGAACCAATGGGATATGCATAACAACACTCCCCCTGATCCAAGGCAATTGGCTCAGTTTCCAGAAGAGCTTGTACTGGGATCCAATACCACAGAAGAGTTCTCCACACTCATTTCATTTTTCTTCCACACCATGACGGTCTTCTTTTTAGATTCACCTGATTCTATAATCTTCTTTTATTTCCAAGCTTTTTTAGAGCAACATATCTGCATGTGTTAGCATAATGTCTGGGTTGACTGCACTTGTAACATCTTTGTCCTGACTTAACTAAGTGAACCCTAGATCTGCATTGATTAGCTTGGTGACTATAACCATGACATAAATAACAATTACCATGAAAGAGATTATTCATTCCATTCCTTCTAGTTGGATTAGATAACTGACTTCTACAATGACTTGCTTTGTGACCAAACTTGTGACTGTTAAAGCATTGAGTACTTGGTTCCTTCTTGCTTCTACACTCTACAACCTTATGTCCAAAGTTCTTGCATAGAAAAAATAGCCATTAAATGATAAGTACCTTTGACCATTTGGTTGTCTGACTGGAGGTCTTTTAGGTGTTCTAGAGTTCTCGGCCATGCTTGTTACACTAGATCTTGCTTCAACTTTAACTACTTTGTCTTCACCCTTAGTGTTCTGATTTGATCTTTCACCAGTGAAGCCAAGTCCTCCCTTATCCTTGTGACATTTATGTAGGGACAAGAGTTGATCTAGAATTATGTTACTTTCACATACTCTTGCTTCTATTTTTTAGTCTTCTTAGCTCTTGATCTAACTTCTCATTTTCTTCTAATTTCTGTTTGATGGTATCCTTGAGATTTTATTCAGTATTCTTCCATTCTTCCATTTTTTGTTTGATGGTATCTTTGAGATTTTCTTCAGTCTTCTTGCATTCATCCAGTTGCTACTTTAAATCCATAATGCTTTCCTTTGACTCCTTTAATTCCTAGCTGACCTCTCTGTGTCTTGCTTTGAATTTCTGGATTTTCTCCCTTAGCTTTGCAATACAGGCATTTTCCTCCTTAAGGTTTTCTTTCAATTCTTCATTTTCAGATTATGTGCTTTCCATATCATTTAACATTATCTTCAGTTCTTCCTCAAAGTGATAAGCTCTTGTCATCTGTTCAAACTTCCAAGATCTCCCTCAAGCGGTAAGCTCTATCTCCAAGGGACCAAGCTTTGATACCAATTGTTGAACAATCCAGGTAACTAAGAGGGGGGGAAAATTAGTTATCATAAAACAATTTTCTTTTCTTTAATTAATCTAGAGCAACCATATATCAATCAAAAAATAATCAAACATATATGAACATGAATGCACACAACAACACCAAGCACAATGAACACCAAAATTTACGTGGAAATCCAAGAAGGGAAAAACCATGAAGAATGCTAATTCTCAATTATAGAACATTGGTTAAGGTGACATAGTTGGTTAAGGTGATTTTTACAAAGGATCACTGCCAAATTGCTCACTGCAGGTAAGGCTCATTGTCGGTGGGCTCACTGCCCGATTAATACATTTGATTACAAAATAGTCTCACTGAAAAAAGTGAGTTCTGATGAAGTTGCATCTACATATGCATGAATTCAGTTCTGGTTAAGAGCACAATATCTATCTGTAGCAAATCCGATCAAGAATCTTCTGCACATGTTCCTCCCACAACCTTTGTAAAATAGATTACTTCTTCCTTCACACCCTTTTATCTGCTCACACACACCATACTCATCGCATCTTGTTTTGAATTGAACAAAAAAAACTTTTACTTATACCATTCCATGCCTTCATAATCTCCTAGGTCATCTAGACACAATGTCTTCATAGTCTTCTAAGTCAACCAAATATAATTTGAATTTAGATCACCACAAAACATGTTGGCATGAAGAACAACCTTGAAATATTTAATAAGTCCTTGCACACTGGCACCAAACCCAAAAGATAGGTCGCATATAAAGATATTCTTACCACATTACCAAGGGACCCATAAATAGGTCATACATAAGATAGGTTCATTACATAACATAATTATCAAAAGATAACAAACTTTGAATTATATGAAATATATTCTGGAGCTGATGGGAATGCCACAACCAAGACCAAATCTTGATCATCATCAATTTCAGTGTCAATCGGAGAAACACAAATTGGCATACCAAAACTTATAACATGCTACATGAATGTCTGGATAGCAAGGTTACTCATAGTAAGCTTTGAGCATATCAACCAACATCAAAAGATTAGACTTCATTATTTTGTATTAACTGTCTTCCATAGATGTCCCAAAAAGAAGTACTGCCATATTCATACCAAAGATAACATCCATACTACGTAACATCATAGCACTCGATAAGATAGATCATTTTTGTATACCATCCAGAGCACAACCTTCTGGATCTAGGTTTTGACATCAATGACAACAATGTTAAGTCATCTCAACAACTTCTCAACATAAATATATATGCTAAGTCACAAGATAAATATGTTTGTGACTATGATTAAAAGCTTTCCACCAAGTTTATTTCTTTAAAGGGTTAGTTTCTCTTGTAGAGAAAGAAATTTTTTAGGCAATCCTTTGCCTTATGTCTACACCTAAATATTATTCTTTCATATTCCACCATATGGTTTGAGGTATTGGATCCAACCTTGATTCTAATTTTAGGAGGTAGAGGTTTTGAAAGATCTATTTCCACTAAAATCCATACAAATGTGAAGGAAGAGGGAAAAATGAAGGAGCGTTGAGCTTAAGAGGATGTTAGACTTTAGATAAATTTCCCAATGGAGTTTCTAATGGAGCAAAGGTAAGAGGATCCTTAGAAGTGCAACGAACTATATTTGGAAGTCTCACTTAAACTAGAAAAATAGAAAGTGTTTTTGTAAAAGGGTCAAATTTTAGATACCATTGTTTCATGCCTAGGTAGGATTTGTCCCAAGCCTAATGACCTCCCTATAATAACATATCTTTATCCTCAATATTTTTTCAAGTCACATAAAAGAAGCCTTGAGCACAAGGGCCAATGTAAAGTTCACCATCCAAAAAAGGTTTCCAGTATTCTAAGATCCACTCATTCAACTCAACTCTATTTAGCCAAAATTTGTGAAAGCAACAAATCAATGAGTATTTTTTACATGTATCTCTTTCTTCTTTAAAACAATATCTCCAAATTGTCTTCACTAAGAACTGAAGGGGATGTATGGTGAATTCACTGCTAGCAATTCACTGACGAAAAATTCACCGTCGATAATTTATTGCCACAGAAAATTCACCGCCAGAAATTCACTGTGGTAGAAAATTAACCGCATTAATATTTGTAATAAAATCAAAGTTTTCAAAACATATATTAAAAAAATTAATGCAGTTAATTTTCTATTGCGGTGAATTGTTGGGGGTGAATTTTACTTGGCGGTGAATTTTTCGTGGTAGTGAATTGCTGGTGGTGAATTTTCCATCAATGAATTGTTGGTGGTGAATTTTCCTAGAGCCGACTTACCTACTATTTTATATGCCTCATTTTTCCAATATCCAACCAATTGAGATTCAACAAAGCATGACACTTTAGGTGTATTTTGATTGAGAGATGATCCTCCATTGGGGCACACGTATAAGGCATCCAAAATAGGGTGAAATATCATTGTCAATTTCCCCACAACTCCCTGCACCTCCATTTTTTTAGGAGTTTGGAACCATAAGGGCATCTTTTAAAGAATGAGACACAAAATGAAGGAAAATAAGAATTGATTTAGCAAATAAAAGGGTGGATTTGTTGAGCTCAAAGGTAGAAAATCAAGTCAGTTTGTATGTTGTAACTTCCATGTGGAAGCAACCAATGCTATTGCAATATTTATACATAAAGAGGATGTGGAATCATAATAGAGTTTCTATAGATCTTTAATCTTTTGAGAGTGACATTGTAGAATTATTTCACTTATAATTATTTAATGAAAAATTATTAGACATCATATTTTAATATATAATATTTAATGTTGTATATATCTAGAATTATATTAAAATAAGAATTAAACCAAAATTTGAAAAACTAACTATTCTAATCTAAAAGTCTATTATAAATTATCAAAATGATTTTTTTTTTTGATAAAAGTGGCGAACCACTATAATATATTAATATATGAAAATATACATCGACCTGGTTCAAAGGGCATAATGGGAGGAAAGAACTAGGAAGAAAACCTCTGGTTATAGCCCAAAATATTTCATAATTCGAGACAAAATATTACAAAAAGATTACAAAATTAATATATTTAAATTATTTAAAAAAAACCAAAATGGTCACATAAATATATAATTAGTATTTAAAATATATAAATATTAAAAATTATTTTTAATATATATAATTTTTTAATAAAAATTTAAATATAATATAATTGATTTAATTATTATAGTTATCATGTTGTTATCAAAGTGTTAATTAAGAGGAGTGAGAATACTACAGAGTATCATATAAAAGGCAATAAGTTTTAGAGACTATAATGAAAAACTATGTATGGTAGGACAAAGACAAGAAGTTTACTTAATTAATTAAGTGGCTCTACTTATGGTTAATATAAATGTAGTATTGATTAATGTCGATTTGTGTTGTATTCAAAAATATTTTTGAGATAAAATGATAAAATAATAGATGTAAATTAAATTTATACAATAATATTTAATTAGAGGAATAAATTGTTGAAGATGTTGAGCATTGATTTGTCAATGCAAAGAAAATAAGGTCTAATTAGATGAATGTCTCAAATTTTGCAATTTGACTATATCTAACTCTACTTTAAATTTTTGTGTGAAAAATAATCTCAATGTTTGTAGAAGTGGATCTTTGTGTAAAATGAACCTCAATTACATAAATGAATAGGCAAAAAAATGACAACTATTAGATATGTGCCTCAACTTATTATGCCTGCATTTAAAGTGGGATGGTATTGATAGATATCATTTGGGAACATGCTTAGCAAAGATTTTTCTCCTTTGGTCAAACTCTTATTAGACAAGTTGATTTAATGACGGTGAACAAAAAATAAAGATAACAAGGATGCATGTAGTATGTCTAGGATGATGATATAATTTAGATGCTTTATGATGTTTTTATTTGAATACTTCTTGATGATTCTAAATTATGTGCAATTGAATTAGGGTTTGTCTTTAAATACAACAACATATCATATAAATCTACACAAATATATGCTAGATTGACTCAAAACAGTCAATGAAAAAAGTCAACAAAATTAAATTTGAATTTAGAAAATCAAATTCATATTTACAAGTGAAAAATAATCTTAATCAATTTATACTCCTAAATTTAAATTAAGATAACAAAATTAACTCTTAAAAATAAAAGATGATAAAAATAGATGAAAATATTACCTACAAATTTATTATTACATAAAAAACAATCCAACTAAGAAAAAAACAGATACATATTTTGACCTTTACAAAAGCATATGTAGATAAAATTAGTGTATACCACATTAACCTATAGAACTGATTTGAGAGCCTTCTAATCTCTCAATATTTTAAGTGATAGGAATTAATTGGGTTTTTGACACAAAATAATTATTATTATATATGTAGGAAAATAATTCAATCTTTATGTTTAAAATTTTAATTTTGTTGGATGCGTCAATAGATTGATGGAGAGTTATCAAGTGATTGTTAGTTAGAGAATTCCATTTTGAAGATTCATGTGCTTTTAAGGGCCTCTTTCACTTTAGTTCAAATTTATCGAACAAAGTTAGTATATAGTGGTTGCAAACTAGAATTGGAAATCTATTATCTACCATGTTGTTGGATGAAATGATGATGAAACTAGATACTCGTCCTCTCGACCTAGATGAATAAAATGAAGAATTGAACTAATTTTCCTATATAACAAAAACAAATATGAAAGAACCAATCCATTATAAATATTTAAAGAAAAAAAAGAGATCAACATTATTTAACAAAAAATCAAATAAAAAATAATAATAGATCACCCATGTGTCAAAAGTATCCTCCTTCCCTTATAAAAAAGGAGAAACTCCATATTCCACTAAGAAAAATCACTAATAATTTTTGTATATTTCATTCTCAACCTTTCTATAACTTATGTATTTGTCCCTCTATATTTAAGGATATGTGCATAGAGATGAAGGTCAAAAAGTAATTAAAATGAATTTAAAATAGAACATGATCATACAACTAAAAGTGCAACTAGGCCTATGTGATTGTGTTATGCATTGGTTACATTTCTAATAACATAATCAAGCCATAACAAAAGTGTATTATATTTTGAACATATGAAAATATTGCATTGAGACTTGGAATAAGTTCGAATTTCTTATCCCAAGGATTAGAGCTACATATTAGGCCCCAAATCTATATTTTACAAAAAATATAGAAATATCAAGTGCACTCTTCATTAGGTTCATCTACTTTTTCACAATACTTTGTGAAAACACTGTTATGATGTCAAGCTTTGTCTTCTATGCTAATTTTTTAATAAAATATAAATATATTAAGGGTTTTCAATATTGAATTACTTTTAGTAGTCTCTTCATACTCTACAAAAACACATTTGTTAATTTTTCTATATATTTTTTAATCTTCTAATCCAAATTTGAAAAAAAATGCATTCTCACATCTTATGCTTCATTCTATACATGAAAACAAATCAATTATTTTTCTCAAAATTAGGGGGGGAACATGCTTAATTTTTTTATTTTTTTAGTTTTTTCCCTCTTTGAAAATTAGTAAAGAATAATATATTCATTAAAATAATTTAATAAAAAAATTTAGTTCTACTACATGATCTTAACTAACTTTCCACTAGAGGGATTTACAAAATATTTAATGGAAATAAAAAATAATGGGGAGCATACCCTATGTGTTATTCTAATGAAAAATGCATGGCTTCTTTGTATGTTCTTAGAGTTTGATGTTGTAAATCTCAATGAAGTAGTTTGAAAATTGAATTTCAAATTCTAGTATTCTTGGTTTTATCACATCTTCTAATTTTGAGAGTAGGCATTTTTGAATTACCTATTAAAGTTCACTCTTTTTTTATTTTTTAAAAAGTAGCCTATTAAGATCCCCCTTTTGCTTCCCATTTTCCTACACTTACCCTTAATTATGGATCCATTATTTTCTTTAGTATCCTTAGATTTTATTTGGGAGAAGGTTAGAATTCATGTGGTAGTGAATTTTTCTTCTTCTACCTCCTAGATTAATATATCCTCCAAATCTTGAAAAAAACTCATAAATACTATAGCTCCACTAGCCTTCTCAATAGAATACCATTTTCCATAAAATATGATACCTTAATTTGATCTAAACACTTAGATAATGAGGTATTACTACCATGTCGACTAACCATCAAAGAACACTTTTGTAATCAAACAATGCAAGAGCCTAAGGGATGAAAGAAAATATATACTAAATCCTACTTAATCCATTAGAGTACATATTGTTGTAGATGATAGTGAACCCCATAGCTCCCATAAATCACCTTCAACCAAAACACTTATCACAAACTAGAGATCATAGCAACTGATCAATTTGCTATGCAACCAAGAGAGAAAAGATTATCCAGAAAAGCAACTGATTGTAGAATGAATTGATTTGAATAATGAATATTTGGATGATTTATTACAATAAAGGTGAATGCTTATAAAAGCATAAAAGAGAAAACCCTAGATGAGGATTTGATTAGATGAGGATTTGATTAGATTGTGACAAGTGTCTTAATCTCATGCAATGAGACAACTTGGCCTATATTTATCCCAATCAATAAATAAAAAAGCACCCCTAAGTTTAGATTAAGTGAATAAAGTAATAAGGGGATTAATAATTAATTAATGATTAACTAATTATCAAGTGAAGTCCTAATTACTCCAACCCCCCACCCCTTAAAATCAACTTAGGGAGGAGCTATAAAAATTTGATAAATAATGCAATGATGGATGGGTCCCAGATACAAGTCCTAATGAGTTACCCATGTATAAACAAATAAAATCTCCCATAACCAGAGAAAATGATAAAACCACATGAGAAAAACTCCTCTCCAAAAGAGAGAAAAATAAATAATTGCATTACTGAAAGAAGGATAGAAGGAGGACTCAATGTGATCCCCCTAGGACTAATTTTGTCACACAAGTACAATAGATGTCCCTCGATAAGAGAGAAAAAATGAGGTAATGAATCCCCCCACAAAGAAAGAGCTCCTATGCCAATGATGAACACCTGAAGACAAAATATGTTCCATTTCCCGCAAACAACATTTCTCCTCTTAGGAAGAAAATAATCCACTAGTGATTGGAGAAGCCAATCCAAAATGATGGGTGAATTAGGAATCCAAATCCAAATGATGTGTTCCTTTGAAAAGTTCTCAAGTGTCCACATGTCAAAATATATTATGTCAATCCAAGATCCTATGAAGAATGATAGAGAACAAGCTACAAAGGTGATGAAGATGGTGGGCTACCAACGATGATGTGGTTGGAAACAAAGAGGAGTTGAATGTCCTCAAAGTAATCCTCCAAATCTAAAATATAGGACTCTACAAACAAGGATGATATGTATGCAAGATACTAATCCCAAGTAGCTATGTTTGAAAGATGACATATTTCCTACGACATTGAACCAATAGGGGCCAAGGATGTGGCGATGCCAAGATGATCAAGAACAATAGAAGATGGTGATGAAATCTCGATCTAAAGAGTGGGAACATGAAGACAAGTCTCTGAACCAGCAAAACATGCAAGACCTATGATATAATCAAGCTCCTCTAAAGTATTGTCATCGAAGGGTATGGAATATTCATTTGTAAGAGGAATGAAACTATTGATAGAAAAACCTTGACCAGAGTCTAAGGTTTAATATTCTATAATATATAGTCAACCTTGATGTGATACAATAAAAAAGGATAACTTAGATATGCAATAAGTATAAACCAAATCATAATAAATTATACACATTAATATATACATCTATTACATAATATATTCATATACTTTATTGTCTTATATATATTTAATCCATATGATTCCACACTCTTTCACACTCTTATCTCTGAATTTTTCATTCTTTATATAGCCTATTCATGCCTTTTCATAATTCCTTTCCATCATATACTTTCATAATAACATTTAATTATATTATTCCCATGAATTTATCCTTTTCTCTTTTATATTTTACACTTTTATAGCTTGTTTAGGCATATTAGATATGGTTTAGGGCTATTTTAAGGGGCATATAATAGATATATGGGTTTAGAAATGACCCAACTGACATATGAGGTACCTCATAACCCTCTATATGCTGCCAAGAAAGATAATATGTTGTAGGATCCTTTAGGTATGGAGAGATATGAGGGTCTCGATGGATCTCCCAAAGAAAAGTCCAAAGTGTGTGGGGACAATCAATGTCCGATACAACACACATAGTGTCAAGATCAACAATAGAACAAATAACCCCTACAGCATGATCATAGATAATACCCCATTCTGAATAACTCCCTAGTGTGTCTTGTGTAGGTATGAGTCCATATAGATAAGGAAAAAGATTGAGCTACCTAAGATGTGTCAGAATGTCATTTCACCAAGAGTCATAGTTATCCTTTGCTAGGATGACTACAAAAGGATGAACAAAAAAACCTATGATACTTTCTCAAATGATAAAATCAGAGGTTAATGACCTCATTACATATAAAGAAGATCAAATGAAGTCATCTCATGGAAACAAATCCTTTCTAGGTTCCAAGGCATCCAAGTACTTGACATAAATGTGAAATCACACAAAAAAATTTTAAAATTACATTGGGTAGATTTTAGAAAAATTGCATGGATAGATTAGAAGAGATCTGAAATACCTTTCCAACACTGTTGGAATCATGAAAATCAAAGATACGAGAAAAAAATTATGAGCTTAGGAGAAAAAATGAAGATTTGGCTTTGACTGAGCATAAAATAAACCAACGTCAAACTCTAATTATGATATTTGCACCACTAGAAAGTGCTCAAAACTAGCTTTTTGATGATATCTTGTTTGCCTGATTTCAACACTGTATGCCCAAGTTATGCCAAAAAGAAAAAAAATGCTCCTTTAGGGAAAAAATAGGGCTAGAAGGGGGGAAAAGATGGTCATTTGTATGATGATGTCAGCACAAAATATTCCTTGAATATGCTCTTTATTCGAGAAAAATATTCACCAAAATATACTATTGAAGAGCCCAAAATATGCAATTACTAACAAAATATTCCATCGCAAGCGTGTGGTCAAGAAAGGAGAATATTCTAGAGGATCGAAATATTTCGATCCTCATCGCTAGAATTATCGTTGGTCATTGGTTTTTTGATGACTGACTGACTGTTGTTTTGCATTGCTGATTACAATGGGTTGTCGAGGAACTCTTTGAATGTGGTCATCATGATAGGTTGGGCCCGCCAACAAGGGTTGATGGCCCTATCGGAAGAGCCACGTGGGCCTTGCTATTTGGCAGGCTATTGTAATCGATAGGGTATCATGTACCCTATATTAGTAGGCCCAATTTTTTTCCTTTTTCTTTTTTTTTTTAAATTAGAAAAAAAATCTTTTACAATTTTTTTTAAATTTCTGCAAGAAAACAATCTTTTTAAAAATATAGATTTTTAATGCCCATGTACCTGTGTGCATAGGTGGGGAAATCAACACAATAGGGGCCATATGGATCCATACAACCGTATGGATTCGCAAAACCATATGGATTTTTGTACAAAGGTCCCTGCTACTATTTTTTTCATTTTTTTCTACTTTTCCAAATTTGATGAAACAAGTGATCCTTAGGTTTTTGGTCGTTCTACTCAATGATGCATGTTTCATCCTAGGATGAGTAAATTTTTCCCTCAAGGTTGGATCTCTCAAAATTCAGACAAGAAGTCACATATCTAGTGCTCTGATACCATGTTGGAGTTGATAGTGAACCCCACAGATCCTAGAAATCACTTGCAGCCAAAACACCTATCACAAACTAGAGATCATAGCAACTAATTTTCTATTCAACCAAGAGAGAAAATATTAATTCATTGCACAATTATTTACTTTTTTGGATAAAGATATTCACTAATCATTTACACACTAGGGATAGATCTAGCTCCTATTTACCCAAATTCACATGAACATTTCCAAGGAGAAAGTAACAAGGCCACCCATTTTTTTCACTTAGAATATCCATTTCTTGGTTGTAAATCCAAAAAAATAACTCAAGGAAAAAGTGAGCCTAAAATTAAATTAACTATATTTGAAAGATTAGAAAATTTGGAATCTCAAGAGTAATAAATTTTTTGAAAAAACTTCTTTCATTCATTTTGAAATGATAATGGATCTAAACTCACTTGAACTTTATTAACTATTATCCTAGGGTCTAGGTTTCTTGAATTTAAATGGCTTTCAAATTTGGAAATGACCTCAAACATAAAAATAACTTAAATGCACCTACATGGATCTCTTAAAATTATTACTAAAAGGAAAATAACCTTAGCCAAGGTCTAGTAAAACTAAAAATTTATAATATTAAAATAATATGGTGTAGAGCTCTAGAAAGATGGACTCAAAAGAATTGTAACAAATGGCTTAAGAAAAAAATTTAAAGTTCAAGGAATAAACAAAAATGGGAGATCAAACTAGAGAAGAAAACCATGACAATCATAACCTAGGGAAAACAAATCATAAAAAATTGAATGCACTCAATCATAATAACAAAACCAAGAAATTTAATTTGGGGTTTTAAAAAAAGGATGTAGTTGTTGTCAGGTGGTGTTGCACTCTCTCTAGGTGGTGGTGAGAATTTTTCAAATTCTTTGAAGGCGGGAAACCCTATTTCTCTAGCTAGCATTAATGGCGGTGGTCTTTCTGATGCTAAGGGTGTGTCAGACGGATGTCTGACAGATGGGACTACTTGCAGGTCATCTCTGTTGGTTACTATGAAGGTGCTTTTGGTCTCTTCCTATCCAGTTCCTAATGGTACTTCCCTTGGTAAGGTGGGGTCTCTTTTTGTTGCTCCTAAGGTTCCCGTTTTTGGGGATGTTGCAGATGGTCGAAGGGGTGATGACGTCTCTTTGGATGGGAAAATATTGTCAAATATTTTTGGTTTGAAGCCTAAGGACAAGAGTTCTTCTCCTCCAGTAGACTTCTATGCTAACCCCTCAGCTGGTGATTATTCTATCTCTGTGCTTGATTGTATTATTGAGAAGGTTGTCCAGTCAATAGATCTTTCACTGGTGGGTAAATTTTTGGGCCCTCGTCTGTATATAGATCTAGTTCATAACCTATCCTTGAATTGTTGGCATCTGAAAGGCCAAGTTGAGGTGGCTACTCTTCCTAAAGGTTTCTTCTCATTTTCTTTTACCTGTGAAGAATACCTTTTGAAGGTTCTTGTGGGGGGTTCGCGGTTGATTGGTAAATCTACTTTGGTCCTAAAGAAATGGGAAGCTGGTTTCAATCCGAGCTCTTGTTCTTTTGATTCAACGCTTGTGTGGGTGCGTTTTTTTGGCATTCCTCTAGAATTTTGGGATGAGCAAGTCTTCAAAGGTATTTCTAGTACCTTTGAGTGTATGTTATCCATTGATCCTTTGATTTCTTGGAGGAAACGTCTAGTGTATGCCTGATTTTGTGTGATTATGGATCAATCCACTGATTTTATGGCTTCTATCAAGATTAATTCAAAGATGGGTGTGTGGGACCAAGATGTTGAGTTTGAATCTATTCCTTTTTCCTACTTTCACTATAAGAAGGTGGGTCATTGGGTGAAAAAATGTTCGTTGAAGCCTAAGCAGCCTCCTCAAAAGGTCTCAGCTCCTTAGAAGGATCCCATTCCTTCTTCAAAGATGTGGAGGGAGGTGGGAGGTGTCCTAATACTGGTGCCTCAAGTGCTCTAATTAATGGATGCTTTGGTGAAGTTGGTCTTTCTCATCGATTTGTAGATGAAGTGGGGGCTGGTGAGTTGGATCTTGGTGGTAACTCTATGGCTATTGTTGGAAATTTTGTTGAGTTGTGTACCACTTTGGAGTAGGTTGTGGAGAAGGTTGTTTCTTTTAAGGATGTTTCTGATGCTCAAGTTAGAGCTCTTTCTTTGGCTTTGGATTCCTTACAGGTGGCGTTAGTTGTCCTAAGGGCTAACGAGGTTGGTCCTATAGTGTTTGTGGAAGTGGGATTGGTTGAGAAGTCCCTTGTTCCTGAGGAGGAGGCCCCTGTGCTATGAAAAATAACCACTTAATGCTTCAAAATTGAAGAACACAAATGAATATTTTTTTACTAGAACTCAAAGTTTGAAAGTGGCTCCTTGGTTTGAAATGAACTAGGGCATGTTGTCATCACAATAAGAGAAACATATAATTCTTCAAGAGTAATTTATCTTAATCCACCTTCAGATGGAACATATAAGTGACCTTGGAATCACATTAGGCCTTCATTATCGAATCCTTAATTTGAAGATTCAAACTTAAGTGGAAAATTTGATAGTATTAAATAATAAAACCCATCTCCCTACAATACTCAATATAATCCATTCACATATATTCCAACTTGAGAGGTAGCTCTTCACATGAATCTTCTATTAAGTGTTTCCACTACCTTTTTTTATTTTCCTTCATAATTACTAGGGAATTCTAGTAACCCTCACTACTTAGAAATAGTATCTAATTGAGATAATATGTATCCTAAACCCATGTAGTTAGTTAATAGCTCCAAAGGTATCCCCATCCAATAATGTGTTTGGATTTTCAACAAAAGAACCAATTCCTCTTGTTCATGGTTGTTGGTGGTGTAGTTTTTCTCACTGCCCTTCAACTTTCTTGATTTGTGGGTGATGCCTCACCCATAATACATAAGCACACCACCTAAACTATCCATGAAGGAATTTTTCCACATAGTGAAATATTTCTCAAGGTCCAATTCCTATAGAATGGGAACTTTGTTCAAGGATTCCTTAAGATATTGAAAGAATAATTCATAATTAGATATCTACTCTAGCTTTCACCCCTTTCATAAAATTTTTTATGGTTCACAATTTTTTTTCTCTATAAATCAATCATAATAGCCAACAAACCCCATTAAAATATAGGCTTTGTTTATACTCATAGGGGTATGGAATTTTAATCTCAATTGGATGTTTGAATAATCCACCAATATACCTTCAACTATTGGAACGTGTCAAATATTATAAATCTTGGTTTGGAAGAATGAATAGTTTGGCAATTTCCCACAAAGTTGGTACCTTTTTAGATATTACAACATGATCCAAAGATGATGATATTGTTCCTTCATTTTCTTAGAATAAAATATATTTCAATCAAGGAACACTTAGGAAAGTTTTTCCACAAAATTATGAAAGACATGGCCCATAAAGCTCTTATTTCATGTTTATCATTCCTTAGATAGAAATGTATAGTTTGAATTTTTTTTGACCCAAACTATACCACTATTTCTTTTTGTTAAATGACATAAGGTACATTAAATTTACTTAATAATTTATAAGAGAAAGTTACCAATAACTCCAAGATTTTCAAGTTTAGTGTCAATTGTATAATAAAGCTTATCTTGGATTTTTACTATGGCAGTTTTGTTTCTTCTTTTCCATGACAAAAAATAAGCCTTGGTTCTTAGTACCTTTTAGAGGAAACTAACTCTAAATTTTTGAGGACATTGCCATTGACTTGTTGAGGACACTAACTCTAATGATGGTATCCACCACAAGTTTGTAGGAGCTGAAAATTATATCTATGCCAAAGACCACTCGCAAAAATAATGGAAACCTTCTACATGTGAGAGTATGCAAGAAATGAGTTTGCTTGATATTAAGATCTATCAAACATGATGATGAGGTATGTTACAAAAATGTACAATGACCTTTCTCATATATACGAGGTGAGATAAAGCACCAAATGCAAAACATTAAATGACTTGTGTCATTATTAAATTACATGAGTCATCATTAAATGACCTAAGGCTCTAATATTAAATAAAATCTAAAAAGATAAAATCTTATCTAAACAACTTAAAGCTTCTAGAAATATGCATAAGACCTAAGTGGACTTAACATGTAAATATGAACCCCTAATAACTAGTTAGGAAAATTACCTATTTACACCAACACCCCCCTTAAGTGCAACTTAGGGAGAAGCAATTATTATGCAAATGATGCAAACATGGGTCCTAGATATGAGGCCATGCGAGGTACCCATGTACAAATGCAAATGCAACCTCTCAAAAATAGAGAAAAAGGGAAAAACCACATGGGAAAAAACCCTTCTCCAAAAGAGAGAAAAGATATAATCAAGTGATGAAATATGGAGGACTCCATGATACCTCCCAAGTACAACATCCATCATAGATATAAATTACAAATCCTCCCCATAATATGGAAATAAAGAGATCGCATAGCCTCCCCATAATGAAGTAGCTCCACAACCACTAAAGAATGTTTGAAGACAAAAGATAATTCAATGCCTACAAAAAACATGTCTCCCCTTGGGGAGAAATAAATCCAACTGTTGATATTGAAGAAACCTCATATCCATGAAGAAGCAAGAGATAAGAAGACTCATGAATGATATTTTTGAATATAAATCAATTGTCCCCGAATATGTCTCAACAAAATTTGGTGTGACCCCAATCAAGGAAGAAGATAAAGGATGTGGAAACTTAGGAGTAACCTTCAAAGAAGATGTGTGATCAAAGAGGAGAGAGAACTCTTGAAATATGTCATCCAAATTTGTAGAAGAAGAATGACAAACCAAATTTGATATACCTATCATGAAACCATAATGCAAAGACAAATCTAGAAAAGAAAAGATATCCTACTCATATGAAGTCCTAGAAATCAACACTCAAATATGAAGAAGGTTGAACCTTAACAAAAAGGTTCAAGTGACCAATATGAATCTCATAACAACTACCCACGCTTTATGCAGGAGAAGGATCAATAGAATCCTCATCAACAGTAGAAGAAAATGTGAAAAAACATAAATATTGGAAATATGATCATCCTTTCCCATTGCAACAAGCTTCCTAGCATGCAAATCTCAAATGAATACTGAATTTGGAGTGAAGTCAATAGGATTACTTGTACAACTATCTATAATTTTATATATAGAGAGAAGATTATTGGAAAGCTTAGGAATATAGAAGACATTACTAAAGGTCCCTATACCCATATCAACATCTCATTTTCAAAAATCAACCATGTACTTACTATTATCCATCAATATCTTAGTTGTAAGGGAACACTCAAATTTTAAAAAAATGATTTGGTGAACATGTCATGTGATTGGAAGCTCTAAAATAAAGAATCCATCCAACACACTCTTCAAATTTAGTTACAATAAGAGCTTTACCTTTCATCTTATGATATTTTACCTTATCACTTCCATTATCATTACCAGATGATCTGAATGTGTGGATGTAGAGGGTTGTGAAGAAGAAGAAGGGGAACTTGTAGATTTAGAAGGGAAAGAAATGTTATGTTTCTTTAAAATTTGCCTCACTCCATCTAACTCTTTCTTATATAAATTATGTTCACCATGCCTAGGTTTGTTACATTAACCACATTTGGGTTTCTCCTTCTTAGTTTTATCCTCTCTAGGATAGATGGGTGTATCACAAGTTTTTTCCTTAGGTTCAGACTGAACTTCTTTCATTTACCTTTAGGTGATGATGTAATCAATTCTTGATTCTTAGAGTGTGTATCAAGTTGACTAAGTTTAGTTTGTTCCTTGTTCAATCTATCAAAAAAAATCTCAAAATAAGGCATGACAAATGAATCACCTAATCCATCCATTGTAGAATAAAAGGAGGTAGAGAAGTACGAAAATGAACCATTCAATTTAGAAAAAATCATGGATATGCATTCCTTATCAGTTTTATCCTTACCACAACCAACCAATTGATACCTTAATGATTTAAATTTTACCAAATAGTCTTCAATGGTAGGAAATAAATCTATGGAAAGTGATGCCAATTCTACCTCGAATTGCATAGCATGAACCTCACTAACTGAACCAAAGAAATCCTTAAACTTATCCCATACCTACCTATGAGTAGTACATTCCTCAATATGGAAGAAAAATTGTCAGAAACATGCATAACAATCAATCCCATAGCCTCATCACATTTTTTCCTATGAGAAAATATTTCATATTTCTTGGTATAATTAGGTTGATGGTCCCCCAAGGTAGACCACAAACCCTTAAGACCAAAACAATCTTTTCATTTTCACCTTCCATGTGTGATAATTATGAGGAGTTAGAACCTCAAAATTTGGTTCAACCATTAGTTCGACAAGTACCAAGAGTACAAAATAGACAAATATCTAAAACAAACTTATGTGATACCTCCCAAATATGAAGCACAACTGCAAATTAAGTCCCCCTACAAAAAAAACTTCTCTACGAGATAGTATGTCTAAGTAATAAGTGAAGATGTCAAATATGAAAAAAGCAAATAAATAATACTTGGGGATGAATCTAGAAAAATTGTGTGAACTTGAATACCTTTCAATTGCCATTGGAGTCACAAAAAACGAATAAACTGGTGAAAATTTATGAGCTTGGAGGTCCAAAAGAGAAAAAACACTTTAGTTGGTAATAAAATATTCCTACATAAAATCCTTGCAGAATGACTTGTATGATTGCAAAGTACATGAAACCAACTTTTTGCTGATATCTCGTTTGCAAAAAAGCCGACTCCTACTTTGCAAGATATGGCCCAAGGAAAAAATTACCCAATTTGGGCACCTAGGACAATAGATCAACCCCTTGGGGGATGGCTCCTAGTCACTACGTGACTGTCTACATAAGTATTAAGTGTTATGTAGAGTTTAAAGGCCTGCGCTACTCATGGAGCAACGAGCAAGTGACAATCAAGGGTAGTGCCACCTATTTAGGGAAGCAAGTGTCTCACATCACTTTCCATCTAAGTGCTTGATGCTAAGGACATGAGACCTTTGAATTAAAACCAAGGACTAAAAAATTTAAACCACCCAATCAATTAAATATCGTTAAATTTGAAATTGTCAACCTGTACCTTTTCTGATGTGACATGAACGTACTATAGAATTATGATTGTACCCTACTAATGCCTCCTCTGCGTAGACTAAGGAATATTCTACAAAATATGCCCTATGACTAATGATGTTCCTGTGAAATTTGTATAAAATACATGAAAACATACCATATAGATTCCATATAGTCGTACAAATGAAAATGGTGAAAATTTTGTAGAAAAACCTTTGAGGGCTTAGGGAAAAATCTTTGATTTTGTAAGGAAGCTATAATAATGGACCAACTTCCTACACTAATCTTGAGAGGATAATGCAAAATTTTATAGATCTTTTCAACAGTTACAGAAATTTATATAGAAATAAACATAAGTATCATGTATACCACAACATAGTGATTTATGTGGGGAAAACCCTTTCGGGAGGAAAATACTACACTCCAAAAGCCGTCCAATATATTATTCACAAATCATAAAGATTACAATATACTTGCAGAGAAAGCTCACAGGAGTATCACCAAGTAGAGATACAAAGGCAACACGAACACTATCAGACTGTTAGAATACATCACAATACATAGTCGTAATACAACACCCTCATAAATATAGGATTGCCTTCTAGGGCAAGTCAAGCCAAGAAAATATCTATCGTCAGATCTGAGACCTAATGATGAATGGTCCAAATTTACAATAATAAAACATACATAAAAATTAGCTTTTGGGGGCACTACCCCCAAGTCCCCATCATGATGTGCTGCCTTCAGACCCACTGTTGGGGGGATGATCCCCCTGGACCCCCCATCAGGCGATGATCCCCCTGGACCCCTCACAGGGGGATGCCCTCCCCCACATGCCCCTCTGCACTTACCTATCAACAATACGTTATGTAATTGCAAGGTTGAGACACATTTTCCCAATAGATTTTGGAAATTTAACATGCAATCTTGGGGTTTTTGGGCCTTTTGCATGCAATGACAGGGTCTATTTTGGTCCAAAGTGCTCTGAAAAATTAGCTACCTTCCAGATCTAGTAACCACCTGCCAACTTAAAACCCTCGTAGATTTAGAAAAATATGTCAGGTTTTAAAGAAATGAAATCCAATCTTGACTTTCCTAGATGTCTTAGACTTGATAGTAAGCTCAAATTACCTCCAACACTTGCCAAAATTATCTTATAATAAAAACCCACAAAGAGGAAACCCCCAAAATTGGTGTTTTTTCAAGTTTTTTTGATTCCTCAAATCACCATATAGTGCAAGGAGCATTCTCAACCTTACTAATATTCACCAAGATCTCTCACTGGAAATAGTTCTACCCTCAAATTTGAGAAGGAATTCACAAGGTTTTGGCTCTGATACCATGTAGGAGCTAAAAATCAGCTCTATGCCCAAGACCACCTACAAAAACAATGGAACGTTCTACAAGAGAGTATGCAAGAAATGATCTTGCTTGATATTTAGATCTATCAAATACGATGATGAGGTATGTTATAAATGTGTACAATGACCTTGCTTATATAGAAAAGGTGAGATGAAGTACCAAATGCAAAACATTAAATGACTTGTGTCATTATTAAATGACACGAGTCAGCATTAAATAATCTAGGACTCTAATATTAAATAAAAGATAAAAAAAATATATTATCTAAACAACTTAAAGCTTCTAGAAATATGCCTAAGACCTAAGTAGACTTAACATGTAAATAGGTCCCCACTAATAACTAGTTAGGAAAATTACCTATTTACACAACAAAGTCTCATAACCACTAACATGTATTTCTTTTTTAAATCAACAACACACTTGGGTGGATTAATCTTAGCATTTTTTGTAGGTGTAGGGCTCTAGGAATCTACTAATTTTTAAAGTTTACTATAAATTTCTTTGCAAGTGTTACCTATGGATTGAAAATCCCTTGAGCTCCCTTTGGGTTGATAACTTTGTTTTGTTGAGCCCCGACCCACGCCTCATAATTTTGGATTTCTTTGGACCCTTTTTTGAAGAGCCTTGCCAGCTTGCGCCACATGTCCATCACACACTCCTTGCAAAGATTTCCTCTCTTGCTTCTCTATTGAGCCCCATTGTGCCTCCATGTGTCAACAATGTGGGCCTTTATGATCCCGCTCCCCTTTACTTCTCTATTGTGCTCTACCCGCATTCCACATAGCATCATTCCGCGAGCACCTTTTGGAGGATGCCACAGTCAACGCTTGGGACGAAGACTTCTCCACGTGTCTTCTCCATGGGGAGTTTCATCGCAAGGAGGGTAAGAATGAGCGACGAGTCCCGCCCTGTCACCACATGTCCTAACCAACTT
Source organism: Sequoia sempervirens (assembly GCA_007258455.2). Taxonomy (NCBI): domain Eukaryota; kingdom Viridiplantae; phylum Streptophyta; class Pinopsida; order Cupressales; family Cupressaceae; genus Sequoia; species Sequoia sempervirens. The sequence goes on from VDFB02347045.1 coordinate 157,478, forward strand.
TGTGAGATAGCGGCACGTGTTTGCACGAGGATTTTGCTGCTTCCACACTGGGACCACAACCTTCATTTGCAGGGGATGCATCTAGTTCAAAGGCGACTGCATTCCATGCTTCAAAATCTTTTATGTTGCAACGACCATGGAGAATCATTGCAATGGACATCATTACAAATGTAGGGGATATTTTCTGTTATGAGCTCTCAGACGGTGGGATGCTTCTCTATATAAACTGCTTCACCTCTCTGAAAATGGTTTCAATTGAGATTTCAGAGAATACACAAAAAATTGTGAAAAGACACCAGGCCTTTGTATTGTTTTTAGATTATTGTATTAAGATTCATAGACTGTGCCATTATTATTCGGCCTTTCTATTTCTTAGCTAAATTGACAAAACATTATATTGTGTTGTTATTGTACTGAGTAGTTTATTTACACAACTAAAATTTCAATATAAGTTTTCTAATTCAGACCATGTCTTAGACTTTTCTTTTTTGTAAATGTGTATGGAGATTATTTTATGTTATTTAATGAACTTCTTAGGCTTTTCATCTATTCTCTCTGTTATTTCCGGACATGCAAATTGTTGAACGAGCCCTTAAATCCCATCTGAAAGGAAGGTTTATCATGCCCACACCTACATCTTGGCGCATCGCCTTAGATTAGATCTTTATTTTATATATCTGCTTCCTTTTCCCATTCCAAACCCCCCAAATACAAAAGAAGTCAACTTTTTAAAAAACCTGGAGGTCACTTAGTTTAGTGCAATTGGTCCCCCCATTAATTGAGTTTCCCATAAGGTTGTTGCTTGACAATTTAGGCATCAATAGTTTCTTTTTCTAACATGCTTGGTGGGATTGCTTAAATGTATCTAAATCTAAAGTGGGTGTATGAGTCATCGGCCTGTTACTAGATCCCAAACAACAAATAACCTTGGCCTGCTAGTGCCACCACTAGTAACAATAAGAACAAGAACCCATCCAGTGAATGTTCTGATCCCTCCACCAGGCATGTTTCTAATTGCTAACATAAATTATGTGGCATGGGATGTCGGAAGACCCCTTATAGCACTAGTAGCACCCACCGTTTGGGCCCCTATCCAGACCTCTACTTAAAGTTGTACCAAAATTCACCAGGAAGGCTTAAAAACACCATCCAAACACCTACAAGATGCAACAAACGTGTGTTTGGTGCATGGTTTTACTAACTAGTATGTCATGCTAAGGTTGCTCGTAGCCTCTTTCCAAGGCAGAGTGCTAGATTGGTATCGCACTTTGGGAGCCAATTTTATTGGTACCTGGGATCATCTTGGAGACCCTTTCTATGAGAGGTTTTCAAATAATGGAGATCAATCTTTGCTATATTATCAATTGGTGACCATAAAGTGGGCCCCTTAGGAGGTCATGACTGACTTCAATGCTTGATTTCACACAACTTGTCAAAGGATTCAACCTGCAATCCGCCTACCTATAGATTTGGAATTTATGTTCTATCTGAAATCTCTCAATGCTGACATTTTAGTGATGATCCAATCCCTTGGTGGGAACACTTTTCCAGGTACATATAGCATTGTTGTTCAGGCGGAGAATAATTTGATTGATACCAAAAAGTTACCGCCTCGGCCTGCTATGCCTATATTTCTAGAGTTTTTGATTCTTGCCCAAGATATAGCATTTACCAATGCGTCCACTCCCCCCAATCTATGTATGCATATCTGAGCATGCCACAAAGTGTTGCTTCTACGTCTAATTCTTCAAAAGACGAGATGAGTGATGTCAAGGAGTTGTCTTAGAACATCTCCAACGAAATAAATACCATCAAGTAGAACCAATCCATGCCTCCAAAGAAAACTTATTAAAATTATAAAGGCAAAAAATCTTCCTACCAGCAAAATTAGTTTCAAGGAGGCTTGCACACAAATCTGCAGACTCAAATAAGTAATCAGACAGTGTTGGTACCTACTCCGATACAAAATTCTCACCCAAGCTCGAGTAGAGAGCTGATAGCTGGGAAAAATAATCTTGTTGATGATATCAATCCTTGGCGCTTCCTCTGCAACGAAACAAATATGCCCCAAAATTGTCCGCATGACAATCTACAACAAAGAGTGGTGGAACAACACAGTCAAGGCATGGCATCAGATTCAAGAGGCTATGTATATGTCTCTCTGCAAATGGAAAATGCGGTACTCACTGTGCAGATGAAAGGAATGTCCCTGGAGCAAGAGAAAAATATAGCTACAGATCACACGCTCTTCTCATGGATGGAAGAAGAAGAGGTAGTGTTTGCAAATGATGCATCCACATCCAAGGCTCTACAAGTGTAGTTTGATTACAACACTCACTCTAAGAGGAGATTCATGAGCAAACCGGTCATTCCGTAGCCCAAAAGTGTCTTTGACCAAACTCCTAGTCCTCCACAGTTGCACAACAATTTCAACCGCGAAGGGAAATTATTATAATAAGGGATAAGGAACAAAAGACTTTGAATCCACTACCTTTCAACATGGTGGAACAATTGAAAAAATCCTCTACCAATGTGTCTCTTTGGGATATCTTAGCTATTCTGGAGCAAAATTCATTGCTGCAGAAGGCTCTACTTGAAGATGAAAGCACCGAGCCAACAGAGAAATCACTTGAGGGAAAGACCATAGATCCATCACCTTTGGCCAAAGTTCCCACAAACAATGCAAAGGAAGCCTCTACCAAAGTTAAAGGTAATACAAAACTGAAACCCTTTTTCCTAACTCTTATTGTGGGTAAGAAATTATTGCACAATTCTATGATTGACTATGGTGCTAGCACCACAGTCATGCCCAAATAGATAGCTAAAGCCTTAGGACTTAGCTCTGAACCTTTAAAAAGAGGGATTATGTAGCTTGATGGGAACAAGGTTGAAACCATAGGTGTCATTAAGGACCTCCCCTTGACTCTATTCTCCTACCCTAGCATCACAGTTCCACAAGATACTATAACCATAGACGTTCCCCCCATGTTTGGTCTTTTCTTATCTCGAGAATTCACTTCCAAGATAGGTGGATATATTTCTTTGGATTGGTCACACTTGATCCTTAGAAACAAACATGGAGCTAAAATGAAGATAGTGTCTGAACCTCTACATTTGGAACATGTGGTCGATGAAGCTATGATCAACTTTGAGGTCATTCATACCTCTTTCACCAAAGAGGAAATGTATTGTACTGAGCTATTAGAGGATGAGAAGGTGACCGAAGACCAGATTGATTTAGAAGAGGTCCTCGTGAGTGAATATATAGACACCGATCCTTTTGGGAACTATCATGCCACTAGATTAGGAACCTATGTCATCTATGATGAAGATCAAGTGATGCCAAAGGTCATAAAGGAATCCGAGGGTGATCAAGTCTCAGAACTATGGATGTTACATTTTGATGGAGTAGATGTAAAGTTGGTGCAGGAGTCAGGATATATTTGATGTCCCCATCCAATGAAAAGACCCTTAGGTCTTTCTGCTTTCAGTTCACTTGTTCAAATAATGAAGCTGAATATGAAGGCCTAGTGCAAGGTTTGATTCTTGCGTAATGGATGGGTGTTAAGCAAATAATGGTGTTCGGAGACTCCAAGCTAGTGGTCAATCAAGTCTGGGGGCTCTTCGCCCCCAAGCGCATGAGATCCTATAGACATAGAGTCTGGGACCTGATTGAAAGCTTTGAAGACTTCAATATCCAAACAGTGCCTAAAGAACAAAATATAGATGCAAACTGCATGGTAGCAATTGGATCTCAATTTGATCCTGTTCCTCACCTAATTCATAACATACACTATGTACGAGTGATTGTCCGACCAATAATCCTAGATAATGATCAAAGCTGGAAAGTGTTCGAAAGTGATGAAAACATCGCCTCATTCATCCAACAGTCAGGAGGGTTTGCTGAACAACTCCAACCAAAAATTGCCGAGGCCTATGAAGGGCGAATTATTCAGTTAAGGTCCAACAATCTTCCAAAAGGATTGGTCACTCTCGAAAACCTATTTGATTGTGATCACGCAAGGAATGACAAGAGGAAGTTTGTAGAGGACAAAATCAACTATGCGGATCTTCAGGTTGGAGATGGAAGGAAGCTCAAGATTAGAAAAGATGTCTTGCAACACAATAAAGAAAGGCTCATTCAGTTTTGTGAGAAATATGCAGTAGTGGTTTGGTCATATGATGACCTCAAGAGATATGATCCCAAAATCATCTAGCATACTATAGAATTGACAGAAGGAGAAAAACCTATCCGCTAGAAGTAGAGGCCAGTAAATCTGAAGATTGAGGCACTGATGGCCCAGGAGTTGACAAAGCCAATTCAGTCCCAGATCATCTTCCCAATCAAGCACAACACATGGGTGTCCAACCTGGTTCCTGTCCAAAAAAATAATGGAGACATCCACCTGTGTGTGGATTTCTGGGACTTGAATAGAGCATCCCTGAAAGATCACTACCCCTTGCCTTCCATGGAGTCTATCTTGCAAACAGTGGCTAGCTCAGAAATTTTTTCTCTGCTGGACGACTTCTCCAGTTACAACCAGATCTGAGTAAAAGAGGAAGACCAAAATAAGACAACGTTCACTACCAAGTGGCGAACCTTTTCCTATGCAAAAATTCCTTTCAGTCTCTCAAATGTGGGAGCTACCTTCTAGCGAGCAATGGATATTTCTTTTAGAGAATTAATCAACAAGATTATCTTAATATACTTGGATGATCTGATTGTATTATCTAAGTCTAAGGATGATCATTTTGATCATCGAGAAATGGTTTTTAAAAGATGCCAGGAGTTCAGGGTATCCCTAAACCCAAAAAAATGTGTCTTTGGAGTTCTGCAAGGAAAATTATTGGGGCACGTGGTGTCCAAAGATGGAATTACAATTGACCCAGAGTGGGTGAAGGCAATCAGGGAGCTTCCCCTACCAGTCAACAAGAAGGGGGTTTAGTCCTTTTTGGGAAAGGTAAATTTTGTGAGAAAATTCATTTATGATTTTGCAGGGCTAATCAGACTTATTACCCTGATGCTCAAGAAGGATCAATTGTTCAAATGGAAAAAAGAATCCAGAGAAGCCTTTGAGAAGGTTAAGGATGCTATTTCTTCAGTCCTATGTTGGTAAACCCAGACCTATCTGAGGACTTCATAATGTACATTTTTAGTATCAAATCCAACATTGCTACTATTTTGACCAGCAATTTGATGAAAGAAAGGGAGAACGTCTGATAGCATTCCATTCCTAGACCTTAAAGGATTATGAAATTAATTATAAATTTTTTGAAAGGAAAACATTCTCCATTGTTAAGGGGCTCAAGAAGTTCCGACACCTCATATCTTGCATCAAGGTGATAGTATACATTGCGCATTCCAGTGTGCACAAATTTACATTATGGAAGGAGAAATCACATAAAAAAGGGCCAATTAGATTACTAAGATCCTTGAATATGACATTGAGGTCAGACCGAAAAAGACCATCTGAGGGAGAGAACTGTGTGAGTATTTGGCACACGTTCAAGAGATGTTAGCTAAAGAGGAACAACTTGGGTTGATCTTGATGAACGAACTTGAGTCCGAAGGCTGTTGGTTAGCGGACCAGATGAGATTCATGTAGATTGGGAAATATTCAATGGGCCTCCATTCTTAGAAGAGGAGATTCTACAGATTGCAGAATAGTGGATATGCGCTCATTGAAGGAGTCCTTTTCAAGAGGAACTTCAATGGAGTCCTATTGTGGTGCATCACCACAAAGAAAGCAAAGAAAATTTTGGACTTTTTTCACAGCAGTCCCATGGGCGGAAACTTCTCTGCAAATACCACCGCCATCAAAATTATGTGTGTCAAATATTTCTAGCCTACACTATATAATGACTCACACTCTTTGGTTAAGGCTTGCAAGGAATGCCAATTCTTCATAGGGAGAAGGAAGAACTCAACAATGCCCCTCAATTCGATAGTGGTTGATGAACCCTTTACAAAATGGGGCCTTGATTTTATCGGGATGATTAATCTTGCCTCTAGTGCTAGACACAAATGGATTCTCACGGCTAGAAACTAGTTTACCAGATGGACCGAGGCCATGGCTCTGAAGAATGCAATAGAGGTGGAGATTGTGAGCTTTCTCAAGGAACTAGTAATGAGATTTGGCTTGCCGAAGACTATGATCTCTAACAACGCTAAGTCTTTCCTGGGTTCAAAGGTATGCCAATTTGCACTCAATCATGGCATATTCTTAAAACGTCTTCAAACTACTACCCATAGGGAAATGGTCTAGCCAAGTCGACGAATACAAATTTGGTCTTACTCAGTAAGAAAATTGGGTTGGAGCATCAAAAGGAGTGGCATAAGAACATTCGGGCAGTGCTTTAGGTAGACCAGATAACTCCTAAGAAAGTCCTTAAGACTTCGTCATACGAGTTGGTATACGAGAAGGAAGCACTATTGCCCATCTCCATGGAAGTTCCTGCATTACAGTTGCTCAAGTCTCTAGAGGTGGAACAAAATGGAGCCATGGAGGTCTAGTTGGCTGAGTTGTTGGAGGTACAGGAAACAAGAGAAAAGGCTCTAATGGCCATGAATAACCATCAACAGGTGGTTTGACAAGAAGACCTCATACCAAGGTCTTAAATGTGAAGACCTAGTGCTAAACTTCAACGAAAGGGTTGTAAAACCTGGCCTACATGGAAAGTTTGATAGCCTATGGGAAGGCCCTTTTCACATTATTCAATGCAAGCAACACAACACATTTGAACTAGAAAGCATGGAAAAAGAAGCATTGGGGATTCCAGTTAATGGAATCCACCTCAAATTGTTCAATTAAACTTCAATAAACATTTTGTCATTGTAGATATGTAATTATGTAAATTTCCTTTGTGTTTTGTTTTTGTTTGGCCGGTCTTTCGAACGGAACCCATAATGTAGAAGTAGAGAAAGGAACTCATAGAAGCAGAAAACGAAACCATAATTGAAAAAAAAAGAAAGGAAAAGAGACATAAATTGATTTAAAAGTTGTATATTCATTATACGGTATTATATACTTTGGTATTACAATTTCAAAATGGCTCTCGGGCCATACTTTTTGAAGTATATATATATATATATATACTATGCAATTTTTCAAAGCATGTATTAAAATCCTTTTAAGGCATATATACCAAAAAATGAGAAAAGGGACTTCATTCTCCAAGTAGGAGCATCAGTAGCATAGGTTGCATCTGGAACAACTTCATCAACAAAATCATTAACATCAGCAGGATCATTAACGGTAGCAGGAGCGTCAGCAACAACAATGGCAAGTGGTGGAGGATACACCAAGTTCCTGAAATCAGTGTACCACTCCACACTGTAGAACAACACCACATTGTAGCAGCATAGTAGAAAGTGGCAGGCACTAGTAACCCTCTGGCAGTGCTCTTCATGTGTCAGAATGTGGAATCCACTCAGGAATGAAACCTACGACATGGCGACATCTTCTTCAATGTGTTTACAGAGGTCACTCATAGTAGGAAGACCAAGGCCATACACCGCATTTGCCACAACTTCTCCATGGCCGCCAAGGTAGTGCTTTGGGAAGATTTCCAACGTGAGTCCAAGGATCATTGGCTTGGGTACCTGTATATCAACTAGAGAAGCAAGAAAATGGGAGAAAATGTTAGTATTGACCCTATACTTATCCTCATACTCTATGTAGTCCCTTCCTAGTATCCACTTCATTGCTATAATTGCCAACAAATGATTATTCTTTGTCATATGTTAAGATGTCTATTAGAAATTTCACCCAAAAAGGCTGTCTGCGACTTGTTGCTAGTGAGCCCAATTGGAGTATTCATTGCACCTATCTCTACCCAACTACCAAATGCTAATTCTTCCTAATTACCAAGTGTGATTCTACTATTGTCTTAGGGTCTATTTATAGAAATAGCTGAGGTACATGCGTGCGATAAGCATGATGCTGATCGAGTATTAACACTGAAATCTTATCAAAATCCAACTTGAAATTCCCACCAAGAGAGAACTTGAGAATCCCACCCAGTTGCGTCTACTACATATGAATTGATGTGTGCGAAGTTAAAAAGGAGTAATTAATTAGCTAAAACCAGTGGCAGTCCCAAGTGATCACCCGCACGGTCAAGTGCTAACGTGACATGTTGTGGGCATTTTTATTTCCCCAAGGATGAACTCAATCTTTTTGTGTACTCATTATGCTTTGGGCCTAATTATTCTTTTTAGGTTATTAATTGTAAAGCATGTGAAAGGTTTTGAAGGCCTTCAATCATTGACTCAATTTCCCAGGAAATCACGCCGTAGGACATAATGACTAATCACCATTATGAATTGATGTCTTTTCAAAAAGGAAAAAAAATCATTTCACATGAACAAGAAAGTTGGTGGTACATGCCAAATTTATTGCAAAAAGGAAACCATTGTCTACAACTCCAATTCAAGAAAAGACTAAGTGTTGCATGAGAAGGAACGACACTGTGAAAATATTTTTGAGTACGCTATTCATTGCGAAGAGCTTTGAGTGCAGAATTTTCTGAGGGACCCAAGTGAATTGTAGAGAGTTTCAACATTGCTAAGGTCTACAAATTCTTGAAATGGCCCAAAATCTTCAAATGGAAGCATAAGGAGGAGTGACCCAAAGCTTATTTGATGCCATGCATGTAACACCAATGGCCAAAATTTTTATGACACCTCTTACACTTCACCTGGGATACCAGAGAAACCCAAGTGTGTCTGCATGCAGGTCATGGACAAGAAAGTTCATAGGGACCATAGCCTAATAACAAAGGAATGGGGTAATATTCATGAACCCATCCTTAAAACCAACCCTAAGAGTCTTAGGGAAGCAACCTACGAGAGGATGAAATAGTGTAGTAGCCAACAAGCCTTGCCATACAAGCTATGGTTTTGTGGTTTCCTGCAGTATATGGTTCCTTTTCTGCATTACTGCCCAGAACTAGTCCACAAATGCATGCAAAATTTTAACCCAAATACTAGCACCTTTGAAGGCTAGGAACTGAGGGTCATAATCAGTGTGGAGGCTATAAGGGATATGTTATGCATCTCTCCAAGCAAGGACTATAGGACATAAAATATGGAGACGTTCACTCCAGAAGGAGGGGAATAGTTCTGGCAGACTAGAGATCTTGCTCTGAGCTTTTATAACCAAGAGACCAAAAGACCTAAAGAAGATTTTAAGAAGCCACCACAGATTTGAATTCTGCACCTTTCTTTTAACACAGACTTTTAGGAGGCCTTCTCTATGATGACTTTTGTTTGCGGCATAGACGATGACAAGTACGTGCAAGAATTTCAACTGGGTCTAGGTTTTCAGTTGAGGAGACAACATTCTTTATTCTGGTATGACTTTGCAGAAGTCATTGTCCGGGAAATTCTGAGCCATATCAAAGAATATAGTACACAACATAAATTCAAGTTTTCTTCTCTCCTTGCTCATATGTTTTTGCAGTAGAACCCTGACTTCTTTAGGAAACGTATGGGCTTGGCTATTTTTGATGAACACGGAGTAAAAAGGCCAGTTTCTATGTGGAATCCCCTCCTCTCTGCAACTTATGATTACTATGCATTTTCATAGTGCTTCTTGACTCCAATTTTGTAAGATTTTAGTGAAGATGGCAACCTTTATCGACTTTGCACCGATCAAACAGGATGGATGCATAGTTTTTTTCCTCCTTGCAATTGGTTTCTTAGGGAGGATTTCACACTTGTTAGGCTGTGTGGCTTTACTGAGGAGCCATTCTGACTCCTAGTATGCATCACATATAGGGTGTTGGCCCTTGAGGTGTTTTGGTGACTGTTGATTATCGACAAGAACTTTTGCGGAGGGAAAAATAAGAAAGGTTTTTTCTTCTGCCCTTTCAGCTTCGAAATGGTGGTAATGGAAAAGAAGAAGATGCATGGTCTACTAGAAGAAAAGCTAGCTCATCTGGGGTTGGTGTTAATTTGTGATGAATGGAAATACAACCCCAAAAGTGATTTAATGGACTTGAACGTCAAGGTGACTCATAGCTCCTGGCCTTACTAGGAAGCTCGACGAAATCCACATGTAGAACAAGATGACCTATTTGTGGACCTGGCCTATATTCCTACCAAAGATAGTAGGCCGCTATGGCTCTCTTTCTATTTTCCTTTGGAAAAGCCTAATGAAAAGCTCCAAAAGGGGGCCACCCTTCACAATAATTTGGTCAAGCATTGGTAGTGGAGCAAAGAGAAAATTGTAGCCTTTTGGATTTATCGTTAGGAGATCCAATGCCTTGATGCCCTATTCCAAGATGTAGACAAGGATGAAAGATTTGATACTCTGTGGAACAAAGGGCATGATGAAACTGACACGAGCGATGATGATGATATAGATCTGGAGGAGGCTAGGAAATATACAGTGAAGGGAAAGGAGGTGAAATAGGCCCAAGCACAAAAGAAAGAAAAGGTGACATAATAGTCCAACAAGACGTCACTGAAAGTACGTCTCACTGCATCATAGTCAGAGGCCTCATTACCATGCACATGGACTACGAAAAGATCCAAGGGAACCCAACAACCTTCAAAGGTCATAGAGGTGGACAATTCTCCGCTTGATAAAAGGTAGTGCACAGATGCAACCTTTGGAGAGGGCTCATAGGAACCTGCAATGAGCCAAGGATTGGAGTCCTTTATAGCTCAGGTATCTTTCTCTCCTCCTCTTCTCACTACACAATGTTTGGTTACTTCTGCTACCTCTACCATCTCCGCACCCCTAATTACTTTGAGTGTCAACCTTTCTTTTTCTGCTTTTGATTCCATGGTCACGGGAGGTTTCTCCCAATTCTCCCAAATCAGACATACAACTTTTACTCCTCCATAGTCTATCCCACCTTTTGTTACTGCTCAATTTGGATCTTCCATTGCTATCCCTTTTACTCCCACTATGTCAGCTCCAACTCATCTTGCCTTATAGATGGAATCTGTTGCATCTTTGCTACCGCCACCACTCCCCATGAGTCCTTCCTTTGCTTCCCTGACTGGGCCTTGGTAAAAAATTCCCCCATTCTCCCCATTAACGGTTTCTATGTCAAAAAGACATCAACTAATACCACTACTCTCTCTTTCTGTTTTTCTCTTCCTCTCGGTGCGCCCTTCACTGGAAAATTGATTAAATCACCAACATAATTTATGTCGGAGGGCAACAAAACGAAAGAAGCATGAACTATCAGAGTTCAAAAGAGGAAAGCAAAAGATGCTGCAAAGCCAGTCGAGCCACACATGTAGACCCTTTTTAATGAAGCTCAACAGTTGTTGCATTTCACAACTATGCATCCAAACAAAACCACAGGGAGAGATGCAACTTGAGGACTATATGATGCATGCTATAGGGATTGATTTGTGTGTGGATCAACCTCAAGACAAGGTTGAGTTGATGGAGGAAACCCAAAGAGCGGTGACTACTGACTTCCTCAAGTATAGTCGCCAACTAAAGGAGGACAAGCTCAAAATTGTCAAGGAAAGGATAGAGGTCTTGCTAAAGAAGGAAAAAGCAAGGGAAGCTGAAATTACATGAATATCTTAGCAAGCACAGGTGGAGGGTTCCAAACTTTAGATGAAAATTGCAAAATTCCAATCCATGGATCCCAACCTGATCGTTGAACTACAAAGGAAAAATTAGGAGTTACAAGACCAGTTGGCACGAGTAGAGGGAGAAGTGCACAAAAACACTAAAGAGCTTTCACAATAGTGAGCTCAATTGGATCAGGTAATGCAACAGAAGGATGAGGAGCTCCAGAGCAAACAATCTCAATTTGAGAAGGAGATCCAGGAAGTAAGGCCTTCCCTAGAAAAATAATCCACAACTAGAGGCCAAGTTGAGGAACTATTGCTCGCTGAGTTGGGGACTCTATAGGAACCACTCTCTGTTGCAGACAAAAGAATTAAGGAGCTAACACAAGGTGTCAGTTCAAAGGATATGGAAATTGGTGCTTTGACGAATCCTTGCCAGCCTCTTGCTCCTCAGTCAAATCTCCTCTCAGTGGCCCAACAACTATACATTTCCTACTGGGAAAATGTCAAGACTTTTTGTTTGACTCTTTAGCAGGTGCTACAATTCATTGTAGAAGCGAAAAATTTGAGCAGAGAGGTTCGTGGAACAATAGAGCAGTTCCCATCATTCATAGCAGAGAAGGTGCCCGAGGTGGAGAAATTGCTGGTCAAGCTATCCATAGTGGTGAATGAGGACCTGGTGAGTGTAGGGATTAAAGACCGAAGGTGAACTGCCAAGACAACAAAATAATTCATCTGTTGCCATGTGGCCATCCTTTATGCCAGTGATTGCTCGACAACACAAGGTCGAACTATGAACAATATATGAGCGAAATTCTCCCAACTGACTAAGATGGGCTTGCCCTCCCCATTTCTTTCCGATGATTCGATGGCCACAACATAACATATCACAACGAAAATAAGAGAGAATCAACATGACTTATCCACATTTGAACATTTCAGTCAACCCCCTATTGTTGAGGACATTAAAGGTGTCACCCATCAGATAGCACGTCTACTCTTTCAGCTCGAGTTTGGGACCAAGATATCCATGAAGCTGCCCTTCAAAGAAGTGATCGATCTGCATGAGGTGCAAGAGAATATGCGTGCCATATCGATACCATCTGAGGCTGAATGGCTGCCTTTGCAGACTGCACTTTGGAAGCTCTAGCTCCATCTCCCAATGGATAAGGCTCTGGTCCTCGAACCAGATATTTTGGGTTCCCATTTTATAGGAAAAATTCCCCTGGTAGTCGCCAAAAGTTGTGGATTGAAAATCCCTTGAGCTCCCTTTGGTTTGATAACTTTGTTTTGTTGAGCCCCGACCCACGCCTCATATTTTTGGATTTCTCTGACCCCTTTTTTGAAGAGCCTTGCTCGCTTGCACCATGTTTCTGTTGCACGCTCCTTGCAAAGATTTCCTCCCTTGCTTCTCTACTGAGCCCTGTTGTGCCTCCACATGTCAATAGTGCGGGCCTTTATGAGCCCGCTCCCCTTTGCTTCTCTACCGAGCTCTACCTGCATGCCACATAGCATCATTCCATGAGCACCTTTTGGCAGACCCCACAGTCAACGCTTGGGACGAAGACTTCTCCACGTGTCTTCTCCTTAGGGAGTTTCATTGCAAGGAGGGGAAGAATGAGCGATGATTCCCGCCTTGTCGCCATGTGTCCTAACCAACTCTGTGGGCCAATGACATGTGTCTGCATGAGGATTTTGCTACTTCCACACTGGGACCACATCCATCATTCGTGGCGGATGCATTTGGTTCTAAGGCGACTGCATTCCATGCTTCAAAATATTTTCTGTTGCAAATGGGGATCTTTTCTGTTATGAGCTCTCAGGCGGTGGGATGCTTCTCTATATAATCTGCTTCACCTCTCCGAAAATGGTTCCGGTTGAGAGTTCAGAGAATACACAAAAAATTGTGAAAAGAAACCAGGCCTTTGTATTGTTTTTAGATTATTGTATTAAGATTCACAGACTGTGCCATTGTTGTTTGGCCTTTCTGTTTCTTAGATAAAATTGAAAAAACATTATATTGTGATGTTATTGTATTGAATAGTTTATTTGCACAACCTCTATAATTTCAATATAAGTTTGTTGATTCAGACCGTGTCTTAGACTCTTCTTTTCAAAAAATGTGTATGGAGGTTATTTTATATTATTTAATGAACTTCTTAGGCTTTTCATCTATGCTCTCTATTATTTTTGGACATGTAGATTGCTGAACAAACCCTTAAATCCCATCTGAAAGGAAGGTTTATCATGCCCACACCTACATCTGGGTGCATCGCTTTAAGTTGGATCTTTATTTTATATAGCTGCTTCCTTTTCCCATTCCAAACCCCCAAAATACAGAAGAAGCCGACAAACTTCTTAAAAAACCCGGAGGTCACTTAGTTTAGTGCAATTGGTCCCCCCATTAGCTGAGTTTCCCATAAGGCTGTTGTTTGACAATTTTAGTCATCACCATTACCTTTTGAAAGTAGAATTCTAGAAGTAGGGTGTTAAGTTATTTAAATTCATTTTTTGTTTTCATTCCTATTTACTATGGTGAATTATAATACTTATGATAAGGTATTTGGGTGAACTAACTATATCATAAACATGATATTTTTTGCTAAGTCCTTATATAACATTATTTACTTGATCTTTCTTAGCTTGTTGATGTAGTGCACATGTCAAATAAAATTCATAAAATTGGCCTTGTGCTCGATTAACAATGAAATACCTTGGTTGAGAGAATGAAATTCTATCATCTTTGATCTCTATGTTGCACTAAAAAATACTCTTAGAAATGAATCCAAAATTTCTTATGCTTTTGGTCTTAGTTAGAGTTACAATACAGGTTGGATCTTCTAAGAGCCTCTTCATCTAAGGATTCTTATGTTAAATGAGATTCCCTGTATTGATTAGTCTTACTAGCCTCATGTTATTGATCCCTAAATATTTATGATCTCATTTGTTTATTAGTCTTAGAGAGCGATATGAATTTTCAAGGCCTACATTTTGGTGTGGAGTTCTTGATGAGGGCGCAAACCCGAGACACAGAAAATAACCCACAAACTAGAGAATAATTTTATTATTTAGAAAATGGAACTTCTTACATGCAGGGATCTCAAATCCCCAAGTTCTACAACACAAGCAAGCGAAAGTTACAGAATAACCCTTTCGCAATATGCAGCTTGTCCCCAAAAGTTACCCAAAAATTAGAAAACCCGCCCATAAATAGAGCTCCTCATTTGTTTGGAGCCAAAACAACATTCAATTTGAGTTTAGGCGGTTTGGCGCCGAAAAATTTACAACATGAAGTTCAAATTTCAAAAGAGCATTTGCAATGGTATCTTCTAGAAAGTGCGCCAACTTCGCGGGGTCATAACTTTTGATCCAGGACTCCGATTCGCGAACCGTTCGAACCGTTGGAAAGGTCTTGAAGTCAAGAATGCGCTTGGAATTTGCTACACCAATTTTGGCAAGTTTCAGGGCCATTCCGGAAGCTCTAAGTGCCTCAAATCCCACTCGGAAGATTTTCAGGTGCAAATCTAGGAAACTAAAACTGCAATATCTTTCAACCCAGGAACCGAAATAACAAATCGTAAATTGGGGATTTCATTATGACGAAAAGGGTATCCAAAAATATAAAAAAATCTAAAAATTGAGAAACTTGAAATTTAACTATTTTTGGGTGACGCAAGATTGCCCTTACACCACTGGATGCTCCTGCATCAGTTCTTTAATCGAATGAAATACCTTGGTTGAGAGATTGAAATTCTATCATCTTTGATCTCTATGTTGCACTAAAAAATACTTCCTACAAAAATTTCTCTCAAACTTTTCCTAGGGCATCTATGACATATTGTACTTGTTAATCTCAAAAATATGATCCAACAACAAGGTTGCATCATTTTCTAGATGGTAGATTAAAATTTGAGCTTTGATGTTTGATTTCCTATTAATGAAACAAAAAAAATACCTATTCTAATGAGCCATGCTTCAATTACATTGTTACCACTTGACCCATCACACTTAGGAAGTTGTATTTTATTCATTACTCTTAGAAATGAATCCAAAATTTCTTATGCTTTTGGTCTTAGTTAGAGTTACAATACAGGCTGGATCTTCTAAGAGCCTCTTCATCTAAGGATTCTTATGTTAAATGAGATTCCTTGTATTGATTAGTCTTACTAGCCTCATGTTATTGATCCCTAAATATTTATGATCTCATTTGTTTATTAGTCTTAGAGAGCGATATGAATTTTCAAGGCCTACATTTTGGTGTGGAGTTCTTTAATCGAGTGGTGATCCAAAAGGGGAGTGTCTTCTCTAGTTTTCATATTAGAACTAACATTATACTTATGAGTTTTGTGTCTCCTACTAGCCATCAAATAACGTAAAATAAATAAATTTTAGTCTACTAAGAAAGCATAACAACCAACACTTTTTATTTAAGAAGCAACTCCTTAATAACATAACTTGTTCGATGACCTCTTCGGGTTCTTTAAGATTTCCCACACTAACACCATTATTTTCTTATAATTTTACATTCTTGTCTAAGGGTTGAATGTTACTCCAATGGCCCTATGGAAAATCCCTAGTTATATAGGGTTTAAATGTAATAGCTTTTGAGGATGTCTCTACAATTTTGTTTTCCAGCTATTGGTCTTACTCATTAAGGCTCCAAACATTGTTTTATTTTCATCAACTAGTATTTCAGGTACTACAAAGTTCCATTCCTCAAGTTGGGTTATAGATTTAGTCCCATTTTCAATCTTTTCTTGCTTGCCCCATGTTGTAAAGCACACATATCCAAGCTGCAGTAAGCCAAAGTCATAACATTAGAATAACGGCTCTAATACCGATGTAATACTATAAATTTTTTCATTTATATTAAGAAAACGAGAAATTACATATCATTACATTACATCTTTAATACAAGATACATCAAATCATTTACGTACATTTTACTATGACATAAATCATTTTTATTTAAACAAGACACTAAGGCTATATTTTTTCTCTTTTAAGACAATATATATAAGAAGAGTCTACACTACAAGAAAAAATCTGGGTAGATTTTTTTCTTTACTTTAAGTTTTATGGACAGATCTAGTTTTTTTGTAGAGTTGGCACAAGCTCATGCATTCTTTTTATTGAAGGTTCTCAACCTTCAAAATTGAAGGAGACGTCTAAGGTTTTTCAATCGGTCAACTTTCATTAAAGTTGAAGATGATGTTGATATAAGAGAGGATAGATGAGAGTAAGGATGTAGAATGAAAACGTATGAGTGATAATAAATATATGAAGGAACGTGTTTCATGGACAGATCTAGTCTTTTGTAGAGTTGGCACAAGTTCATACATTCTTTTTATTGATGGTTCTCAACCTTCAAAAGTGAAGGAGACGTTTAAGATTGTTCAATCGATCAACTTTCATTAAAGTTGGAGATGATGGTGATATAGAAAGAATAGATGAGAGTAAAGATATAGAATGAACATATATGAATGATAATAAATAAATGAGACAACATCTATACGTGATATAAGATATTTATATTTAAGAAATAATGTATGAATATAAAAGATTTTTTTATATGAGATACATTATCTGAAATATTATTTGATTTGATATCATCTATATTTAGTTTCACATGTATATTATTCTTCCTTACTGTATCACATTGAAGTAAAACACAAATATAATACTGTATATTAACAGTGTTTACATGAAAAGACACCAATTCTAATGGCGTTGGAAAGGAGTGCACATTGAACCAAACAGAAATATGCCACAATACAATAATTGCTTACAGAAGAGAAAATCCAAAGATCAGGCGTGGCCGTGCCAATAGCTAATGAAATTTGTGACTCAATTTTACAGACTTCTGACTCATACAAAGACTAATTCCTTGAAAAAAATGATGTGGACAGCATCAATTATAATTTTTTTTCTTTAATGAATTACTTAATCTACGCATGGGTTCAATTGAATTTGTAGCAGTATATTATTATTACTTTTTCCATTTCGAAAGCCCTTTCGACACATGGATATTTTTAATGGATATACATCATCAAATATAAAGGTATGTCACATGATCCTTGATTTTCTGTCATAATGGCAACACAAATGGTTTGTCATTTTCATGGAAAGGTGGTTGTGTGGTTTAGAGAAACTTGTTTCCTCCTCTTTTTTCTTTTGTGGTTCACTAGAAAAGAGTATATATAAATATATAGATAGCTTTTACTTGATAATGAGTGGTGTGTGGGGGAGAAAGGGGTTAAGTTCATGATTACATGATCATAAAAACACGTGGTGATTAATGATTTTGGCCTTATAGCAGTTGGTTTATAATGTATTAAATAGGTATAGGGGTTCTTTAGGAAGGGGCATGATTTTTTATGGAGTTTGAGTATCTTTTATTATATATCATGGATTTCATGAAGAAGGAGAGGAAAGACAAAGAGGAGGATCCAGAAATTCTAAAAAAGAAAAGGGATGTAGAGAGTGAACAAGGGGAAAGAAAAGTAGAATGAAGAAAAATAGGGATTTATGTAGCAAAGAAAAGTGTGGATCTATTGAGTTCAAAGATAGAACATTGAGTCAACTTCTTTATCATGAGAGATGGGTTCTTGTGAATCACTACTCATGAAACATGGGTCAATGAGTTTGACTCGTAAAACAACATGTTGGTTTGTGGCGACTAATCATTCTATATTGTACACTCTTCATGTATCCTTGCCACGGCCTAGGGCCGGGCCGGGCCCCATGGGCAAATTTGGGGGTGGTAGCCTTTGAGAAATTTTTTTCTCCTACTTTCTTGCGTTGTCACCGAAAAAGGAAAAATCACCGAAAATGGGAAAAACCAACTTTGTAGAACCCTAATCTGGAAGCTTCTAAGCTTGTTATAAGGGTTTGGGATGGGAGTTACAATATGGAAAAAAGGTGATTATTCGTGAGATTGTAATAAGTTTTGTACTAGTTAATAAAATCATTGAATGGCTGCAATTTTGTGGATGTAGCCCGGATTGGGTGAGCCACGTTAAATTCTTTGTATTAATTTTGCTGTGTGTGTTTTATTTCTCTGTTTTATTGATTAAATCTGCATTTAACTTGTTAGATATCTGCCTTCTAACCCTAACACAACATGGTTGAATCCTGATAGCAATATCACAATTTGACTCGCTGTGGAAAATACCTTCTTCTTATCAACTCCTTTGTCATAACTTCCACATTGAAGCAACCATCATCATTGCAAGATTTAGATGTAGAGGGTGTGAAATTAGAGGTTATATAGATCTACATACTTTCAAGAGTGGCGTTGTAGGATTATTTCACTCAGATTTTTAATAAAAAATTATTTGACATCTTATTTTAATATTCTATAATTATAATTATAATTAAAACAAATATTAAAAAAGAAGCAAGAATTCTCAATAAAAGGTTCATTATAAACTATTAAAAAATAAAAATAAAAAAATGTTTAATAAAACTTTAAATTATTATTCTTTAATATAAACAAAAAATATCATATAAATATATAATACTATTTAAAAATATAAATATTAATAAATATTTTTAATATATACAAAAATTTAATAAAATATAAAATAATATAATTGATTTAATCATTTGATAACAAGTTAAATTAGTTAATGATAGTGATTCTACATATAGTAATGTTATGATTGAAAGTAAATAGACTTTACCATTCATTAAAAGTGTAGGATTTTAGATTTTGGATTGAAATAATAACATAAAATTAAATTAAATAAGAAAATTCAAATGGAGACATATATTGTTGAGATTTGCAATCTGATTATTTTCACTCTAATTTAAAGTTATGCATGTAGAAATGGTCTCAATATCTATAAAAGTGAATCTATATGCAAAATGAACTTGGTTTACAAAAATGAATAGGGAAAAAATTGACAATTGTTGGAAGTGTGCCTCAGTTTATTATATATGTATTTGAAGTAGGGTAGTGTCGATGGATTATATTTGAGTATTTGCTAGGTAAGGATTTTTGTCCTCTAGTCAAACCCCTCTACTAGAGAGTGTGATTTGATAATGATGAACAAATATTGAAGATGACAATGAATCATGTAATATGTGTAGGATGATGATGCAATTAAGATGTTTTATGATTGAAATATTTTTTTATGATTCTAGATTATGTACAAATGAATTAGGGTTTGTCTTTAAATACAACAATTTAGTACCCAAATCTACACAAACATTTGTTAAATTGACTCAAAATATTCAATGAAAAAGGTCAAAAAAATTCAATTTGAATTTTGAATTTAGAAATTCAAAGTTTGTATGCAAGAGTAGTCTTAATCAATTCAATACCCCTAAATTTAGATTAAGATAACAAATGAAATATATAAGAATCAAAATTAAAATAGACAAAAATATCACTTATAAATTTATCATTACATAAAAGACAATTCAACTAATAAATCCAAACTATAGAAAAAACTATGATAATACAATTTTAACCATTAGAAAAAGTATATACAAACAAAATTGATATATTCCAAATCAACCTATTTGACATATGAATTATCTTCCAATTACTTGCCTTCAAAACCAACAAAAGTGTGTTCCACTTCATAAGATTTCTTATTAAAAAATGAATAAAGTGGGGCATAACTATGTTTTCAATTTTGTTTGCATTTTAAGCAATGATTTTAGCCATATAATTTTGATTTTCTTTAATAATTATTCCAAGAAAACACCTGCTCTCTTAAATGTTGTTTACCAAGCAAGAAGGCACAAAAAGATATCTCACTTTTTCTTAAGATGAGGACAAATTTCTTATGAGATTAGAAAATGACATTGATCGAGAGGATGGGCAAAAATATGAGAACACGTCATATTGCATTATAGAGAGATAAAAAGTTTCACAATTAATGTTTGTAAATATTTCTATAGTTCTAAAATTAGGTATACAAGAACTGAAAATTGAAAATTAAAATAAAATATATATTTTTTGGTTTATTTATGATAGGAATTTATTGGGATTTTTTTACAACAAAATCATTATAAAATATATTTGTAACAAGGACAGTGATTCAATCTTTATATATATATTTTTTTCAAAATTTTATTTGCAGTCAATAGATTGATCAACATTTATTAAGTGTTTATTAGTTAGAAGATGATGATTTGAATCATGTACTTCCGGGAGCCTCTCTCACTTTAGCTAGAATCTATAGAGAAGAGGTAGGTTTATAGTGGTTGCTAACCAGATATTGTTGGATGAAACAATGATGGTGTTGGATACTAGAATCAAATACGTGACCTAGGTGGAGAAAATGAAGGATTAGACCGATTTCTCTCTATAACAAAAATAACTATAAAAGAAACAATATATTATAAATATCTAAAATTGCAGAAATAAATCAACACTATTTAACAAAATCTCAAATAAAAAATAATGATAGATCACCCACACATGAAAAAAGCATCCTCTTTTCTTTATGGGAAATGAGAACCTCCATATTCCATTGAGAACTATCACCATTTTTTTGTGTGAATTACATTCCAAATCTTTTACTTATGTCTTTCTTCCTCAACATTTAAGGGTATGTGCATGGAGTTTGGAGTTAAAAAGTGACCTAAATGAATTTAAGGCATAACACAATCATGCAACTAAACTTATAAAGTAATCACATTATTCCTCAATTACACTCCTAATAGCATAATCAAGCTATAACGAAGTGCACTACATTTTGAATCAATAAAAATATTGCATTTGGACTTGGAATAAGTTGAAATTTATAAGCCTAAGGATTAGACCTCCATATTAGACACCCAAATCAATGTTTTACAAAAAAAGCATAAAATGTCAAGTGTGCTCTTCATAGGGATGTATTTTTAGACAACAGTTCATGAAAATAATATTATGTTGTCAAGATTTGTCTTATATTCCCAACTATTTTTTTCTAAAATCTAAATATATGAAGGTTTTGATATTTAATTAATTTCTTATAATTTTTATCTACTCTTTTGAATTTGAGAAAATGTATTCTCACATCTTATGTTTCATTCTATATACATTGATTAAAAAATTGAGTGTTTTGCTCAACGGTAAGAGAGAATATGCTTAATGTTCTTTTTTTAGGTTGTGTTCACATTGAAAATTAGTAAAGAATAATATATTCATTGAAACATTATATGAAAAGTATTTCACCTATTACATAATCGTAACTAACATTCCACTAAAAGGATTTGCAAAATGCTTTCAGAAAATTTTAAAATAGTGGGATGTGTTATTTCAAAGGCTACTTCTTTGCATAAAATCATCTCCATATACAAAAATTGGAGATACTAACCTTGGGCATGCCAATGTTAAGCATTTCTACAAAGGGTTAGTGTTGAAGGAGATAGGACTCTCATGCCCTAGTGCATGGCCAAGTTAGGATTGGTCCAAGTTGTTGCATTCCCAATCCCCCTTCTATTGCTAGAGCTTGTCCTAGCATCTGCAAAAGCCTACAATCAAAGAAAAAGGAAAGTGTTTGTTCTTGAAAACCAAATTATCCTAGACATAGTTCAAATATCATTGAAAGGGTGTTTTGACTCCCCATCTATGATCAATATGATAAAATCAGCATGAAGGAGTTTCTAATATATGATAAAATCAGCATGAAGGAGTTTCTAATATATTATAAAATCCACACTACATTAGGGTTGGTGGATTCCACAAGGCCCCTTATAGACTCTCAAGGTATCCAAGTGATAAAATCATTCTCTTAGGGATCTACAAGAAGGCAGTGAGGATCCAAAGGTCAATTGCAAACAAGCATAAGGCTGAAATATACTTCCCCATCAAGGTCAGGGACTATTCTTGTTTAAGCATTCAAAATGCTAAAGATGCAAAATTATAAATGACCAGTCTCACAATGCACTTATATGAGGCCAAGGAGATTTTTGATCCCATTGGAAAGATTGGACCATTGGTTGGGTCCTTTGTGCATGTACTTGATATCAAAGACATGTATAGATTTCTTCGATGAGCACAACATTAGGATAAGGGACTACAACAAGATGTCTCTCACATTGGTCAAGGTGTTTCCATTAGAGAAAGTACCCAAGACCATGCATGAAGATGGAAAGGTTTTGGACCCCTCCTCTATTCAAAACAATATATAACCAACCCCTTTCTTGAGTTGATTGGTCATTATTTGAGGACCTCTCAATTGAGAACGAAAAATAATAATCTATTAAGAGGACCAAGGAAAAGCTCAAGAATGATTAATACATGGATGATGCTCATCTAGAAAAGCCCGAGTCATATTAGGCTATTGTAGCTCATACAATACAAGGCGAAACTTCAAAGGCTACAAAGAAAGGGTAGGAAGAGAAGAAGATAAAAGGAGAAAATATTTAAACATACACATCATTATTGAGAGTGATGAAGGAGAGGAAGAACATGAGGCCCTATAGAGAAGGTTAGAATAAGGGTTGCTACAAATACACGGGGAGAAGCTATAGGTACTACTTTTATTTCAACACTCCCCAACTCATTCTCCTCCCTCTCCTATAACAAGCCCAATTCCTTCTCCTCCTTCTCCTCTACCTAGCCCAATTCCTTCACCTCCACATAATCCACTTGTAGAACAACCTAAATACAAGCATGCAGTTGTGGAGTTTATTGATGTGAGCTCGATGCAAGGCAATGCGTCTTCCTTTAATGAGGTACCACATACACTAATAGAGATTTTGACACCTTCTCCTTCTACTTATCTAGAGGTAAGATCACACAGATCTACCACACCACCTCCAAGGAAACTAAATCCTCCTAGGAAACCTACTCCAACGAACACAAGTATGGGTCTCTCTACAAGCAATTTGAGCAATGCTTGTATGAATCATCTCTACAATTTAGAAGAGGCAAATGGTGTATCAATAGGCTTAAAAATATTTTTTGAGGATAATTGGTTGGATACAAGCCCATCCTAGAAGGAAGAAAGCTAAACCTTGTTTACAATCATAATGGATGCTTAGGGATTAAATACTATAAATGAGGTAGCTCCACTTTAATAGACAAGGAAAAGGGAGAAATTTAGCCTCAATATTTTCAAATCAGAGAAATTATCCTATCTCATCAGACTACAAATGAAGAGAGGCACTCCATCAACAATTCAATAATTTCAATACTTAATCATATGGACAAAAATGTGAATACAAAGGTAGAAATATGAGCTCAAGTGAGTGAGCTCAAGGCTTGCATCAACTATCAAATAGGACCTATTGATGCTATATCCCCTATTCCTCCCACACTAAAACTAATAGATAAGGGGAAACAAGTCCAAGATGTAGGTGGAGTAATAAGTTCCACTACTTCTTGGAGAAATTCATTGGAGGCACAAGGAAATATATTAATCTAAGAGGCTATCTAATGTTATCATAAGGTGAGTAATGAATCAAGTACCTTACTGGATTTTAAAGAAATATTTGATAAGGATTTCACTACATTGGAGTATAATCTACCTATCCTAAAGAATATGACAAGAATCACACTAGTGGAGCTACAAAGCAAGTGGGTGATAATAGATGAGAGTCTTCAATCACCAAATAGAGTGGTATTAGGGCACCAAGAGTGGAGCCAAAATGATTAAAGATTACAAGTTATAATTTAACAACCAAGAGAGATGCTACTATTGTATTCATGGTAGAGATAAATTTTTTTTGAGGCCATACCATGTACTTTCTAGGAGTATCCCAACAAAGATTTTTTGGCTGAGATCATAGTTAAAGAATTCATTGAGAATGTGAGGAATCCAAAAATAGAAGACCTCATCAATGATCTAATGAGGGTTAAAGACAACTTCAACATTTTCCAAGTTAGGTTTTGGGAGATCAGGGAGGTGATCAAATCTACAAGGAAGACTCTAATATCCAAAAATATTAGAATCCAATGTAGATTCATCCCCAACTCCAACCACATCCAAGATGTGTTGAAGGAATTCCAAGCTCAATTTCCAATGTACTAAAGGTTTCTTCCAAATGGCCATGAGATGGATTTTATCATCTCTCTCATGCAATAAATTCATTTCCCTTCTTGGGGATGTGCTTTCCCTTATAGGTCTATTTTAAAATTGTAATTATTTATTCTTTTAATAACCTATGTTGGAGTTTGTAACCTAGCACCCTAAGGAAAAAAGTGGCTTTGAGTCAACTTGTTAGTGTCTTGGTCATTTTTGGCACCCAAGAGTGGATATTTGTAGCCCTCTTGTGGATTTTGTAATGGTTATTGAAATTTTATTATCAATGAATTATTAATTTTTTAGTGTGGAAACCCTAGTAAAAATTGTAATATGCTCATCTATTCAAACTAATAAAAGGATCATGCATGTTATTTGAATTATCTCAACCTTGTTCATGATGTGTTTTAATTTCTTTCTTTAAGAGTGAATAACTTGGTGAAATCCATTTTTTAAGGGACTTGTAATAGATTTATGTATAAAATTTATACATGGAATATGTGGTTCTATTGCATTCAACTTGAACTATCTTTACACCAGGTGGTTTTGATCAAACTCTTGCACTAATGTATTGGGTGATTGTGTAAAGTTAGTCATAGAAATATTAGTTTGTTTTGATTTCATTATATCTTTTAGAGCCAAAAAATAAATTTAAGATCATGATTGTGCATTTATTTTACTAATTTATATTCAATTTATTATTCTCTGTAAAGGTGTTTGCAATAGTCATTAATCCTATGCAAGAATTTTTCTATTAGTTGGTAAAGAAATTTAGAGCCCCCAAATCCTCACTTCATCTATGTTGCACAACCCCCAAGATCTCTCACATGAAGGAAGCTCAAAGGAAGCACCCTATAGGCCCACAGACCTGCAAGGAGGTATCCCCCAAGATCCCTTTTTCTTGTGTGTAGGTGGACGTGCATTTTGAGCTAGCTGGAAAACAAGCTCTTTTGTGAGAATATCTTTGTCACCTTAGCTTTAATATATTTTCTTTATCATATTCGTTTGTACCTTTCCTGTTTCATAGTTCTATTTTGTTCCCTTAGAAACCACTAGCTAGGCGGTCAACTTGTTTTCTAGTAGTTCTTACTATATTTTTGGTCCTCCGGTCATACGGATGCCAGCGCACTTGAGAGATGCCAGCACGTTGTGTTGTTGTCCCAAAATTGTGCTTACATCCTCAGGGAGAGAGCTACCTGAGGTACAGTGTTGAACTCGAAAACTAGCTCACCTAGCCCCATTCTAGATTTTGGGTCTATAGAGTGATGAAAGGAACTCATAGTCCTCATCATTCTTGTTCCTCATTTCAAGACACCCCTTTAGAGTGAGGTAAGCTAGGGCAACCTTCCTCTCTTGGCTCTCCATGACCTGGGGCCTTGAACGTGGTTGGTCCCCCTCTCTTACACATAACAACTTTTAAAGATGATTCTTTAATATATTTCTTCTAATTATTAATCTTATGAAGCTTAAGCTTTTTTAAGACTTCAAATATAATCTAAATTCCATTGAATAATACTTTAATCAAAACACCATTTAATTTTATTTTAAAAAAATATTATAAAAGATAATCAAAATTTTAAAAGGTCTTTATAATATTAAAAAAAATTAATTTAGATAAATTGTCAAAATTTATATAACAACTTTAAATGAATAACTGTTACACATGTTAAAGGATAATTTTATGTGAATAACTATCATACAAAAATTACATGACAAGTAGGGTCAAAAATCATATTTAGGTTGCACGACTTTAGGTACTATAGAGTTTTCTTCCTCAGGTTGGACTGTAGATGTCTTGGTCCTATTCTTTATCCTTTTGTTACATGACACACAATGTTCTTCATGTTCCTATTCTTTCTGGGACATGGTTTTGGAGGCTTATTAGTCCTTCATTCGCCTTTCTCTTTTATAGAGGAGTTTTTCCCACAAGGTTTTCTCCTTTTCTCCAGTTGTGAGAAAATAGATTGTTTGTACATGGGTACCTTACTAGGCCTTATTTTCAAGGACCCATCATGCATTCATTGCTTTTTATGCATTGGTTTTTTATGATTTTTAGCTACTCCCTAAGTTCATCTTAAGGGGGGGGGTGTTAGAGTAATCATGTATTAGTTTTGCTACTTCTGGATTTGATTGTGTTCCAATTTTTTCATCAAAACTAATTTCATATGGATTGTGGAAATCTAATCGCATTAATCATGTACTAGCTAATAATTAATTAATATTTAATTGATTATTAGTCTAATTTATTCTCATGCACTTAAGCTAAACTTAGGAGTGTTTTTAATGTTAGCTGAAGTGAGCTATTATTAGATCATTTTGTCTCATTACATAGGATGTTGACATTTGTCATGATCTAATCCCTTTATCATTTAGGGTTGTTCTTATAAAGCACTCACCCTCATTGTACTATTCTAGATCGAAGATCTCCTTGAAGATTCTTGAGGTTCATTATGAACACAAGTATTTTTTTATTAAGGAATAATAAATCTTTATTTTGTAGAGCTCTTATGTGGAAGGTGTTTTGTTCATTGTTTGATCCTACGTCTCATGTTATTCATAAATCTAACAATCCCCTCATGTTCTTGATATTGGGTGAATTTGAATGTTGATAATGCAAGGATTATGAGGATTATCTCGTATACCTATCAAAAAATTTGATGAGTCCCTTCTTCATGCTCCTCAAGGCTTCATGAAGTATCTATAGGTGTTCAAACCATTTTGCGTTCCATATGGTTCATGAAACCTATATAACATTAGTTTCTAAGACACCTCCACTATGGTTCAAAAGCCCTAATTTTGAATTGAATAAAATCAAAACCACAACCTAAGACTCGATTTTTCTCTTATCATGTATGTGCATTTTGAAGGAAATAAGGTTGACTCAACTTTAGGCTTTTAAAAAACACTTGACAAGATGAAAATACAACTTTAAACCCTTGTTTGTAATAAGACAACTTTGAAAAAGGACTTTTAGAGACTATTTGGGCCAAGGGGGCACAAATATGTAACACTTATATTGACTAGTCTTACTAGCCTCATGTAGCTAGTCATTGAAGCTTCATGAATTGATCTATTTACTTATCTTGGAGAGTTATATGGGCTCTCAAGGCCTAGATTTTGACAATTGAAATTATTTAGTCAAAGGTCAATATATTAGGGGAGTTCCTTCTTAATATTCTTTACAAGCACTAACATTATCCCTACAAGTGTTTTGGGGATTTTGCTAATCGTTTAATTAATTAAAATAAAAAATAATTTATTACGAATGAATAGCAGCCAATGTTTATTTATTTATTTAAGAAGCAAGTCTTTTGGTTACAACCCATTCAAAGACCTATTAGGATTCTTTTTTAGACTCATTCACACAAATAACATTCTTGTTTAGAGTGGAGTGTTACTCCCAATTCCAATCGTAGATCCCTAATTGTAAAATGTTTAAACATACTAACTTTTAAAGATAATTCTCTAATATGTTTTTCCTAATTATTAATCTTATGAAACTTAAGATTTTTTAAGACTTCAAATATAATTTTATTTTCATTGACTAATACTTTAATCAAAACAGCATATAATTGTATTTAAAAAAGATATTATAAAAGATAATCAAAATTTTAAAAAGTCTTTATAATATAAAAATAGAAAGTTTAGACAAACTGTCAAAATTTATATATTTTTTAACATTTAAAGAACAACTATAAATGAATAACCTTTACACATGTTAAAGGACAATTTGAAGTGAATAACTGTCATACAAAAATTGCATGACAAGCAGGGTCAAGAATCAAATTTAGGCTGTGACTTTAGATACTAAAGAGTTTTCTTCCTCAGTTTGGACTGTAGATGTCTTGGTCCTATTCTTTATCCTTTTGTTGCATAACACGCATCTAGAAAGTCAAGGCCCTAGCATTGCATCTTTAGTACAAGATTTATCATCAAATCATTTATCATCTCCATTTTATTGTTAAGAAATAATTTATATTCTAGGAAGAGACTTAAGATATTGTTTCTGCTTTTTAATAATTTAAAAGCTGAGAAAGATTGGCTAGAAAAACCAGTTTAAAAGTTGAATAACAGCGGATCTGCAGTTTAAGATTTTGTTTTTGATATGAAAAAATATAAACTAAGAGTCCATCTCAGTGGGTTTTTTTGGCTTTAAATTCCATGGATAGATCTAGTTTTTTTCTAGAGTCAGCACAAGCTTACACGTTCTTTATTGTTTCATGTGGACATGCTTATTACTAGTTCTTAATCTTCAAAGTTGAATGAGACCTTAATGGTTGTTCATTTGATATACTTTTTTATCAGCGTTTTTTTATCATATTTAATGATTCATTATCAAAACAAGATGGTGAATGAAAAGAGATCAGTACATCTGTTTTCTTACTATCTCATCTTGTTGATGGTTTTTTCATCAATATTTTGAATCATATTCCATGATTTATTTCTCCTCTTTCTATCTCATTCTGATAATAGATCATAGAATCTCATTTGAAATTAAAATATTAAAAACTAATATTTGTACAAAGACTAATTCCTTGAAGAAATGATGTGGATAGCATCAATATGATGGATATATTTAATCAGTTCAATTATTACTGTTACCATTTCAAAAGCTCTTCCAACACATGGATATATGTAATGGATATACATCATCAAATAGTAGTGACACAGGTTCGTTGATTTTCTGCAATAATGGTGGAATCATGATCAATACAAATGATTTGTGAGGTTCAGATGAACTTGTTTCGTCCTATGTTTTCTTTTTTGGGTTGTATGATGGTGTGGGGTTCAAAGTCTCAAGTGATTTCTTTTTCATTCACTTTACACATGTTACTAGGTTTTTTTTCTCTTTTCAATTATTGCAAAATGTATATTTTTGGGCTAATGAAGATATATTATATTAAAACTAAAATTATTTTTAAGGATTGTATTTGATAAGGCAGTGACAAGCAAGTTTTTAAAGTAAATATTACTTCATTTAAACAAGAGAATTATTTTAAGTAAGAAATGAATATTATTTTGTGCATTTCTTTCTTTATCAAAATCTATATTATTTTATTTAGGAATATAAAATAAGATTAATAAATTTGAAAATTGTGTATGTAAAAAAATTATATGTTAATATATTTTAATATATATATATATATAATTTTTATCTAATAAAGGGTGGTGCAATTGGGAGAAAGGAGTTAATTTTATGATTGCAAGTATGAGGAGATAGATGGTGGAATAATAATTTTGGCATTATAGCAAGAAGTTGGCAATAATCAATGTACAATGCAATAAATAGGTATAGGGGGACTTTGTGAAGGGGGCATGGTTTTCTATGGTAGTTTTAGTGATATTTATTGTATTTGTAAATGATGGATTCCATGTAAGAGAGGAGAGGCAAGATGAGGATCCAAGAATCTTTGGAAAAGGGGAAGGAGAAGGAGAGGGTTAACATGGGGAAAGAAAAGTAGAGACAACTATAAAATTTTAGGTGAAGAAATGGTGGATGACTTTCTGCCTTACCTAGAGTATGGAATTCATAATTTGGAATTGAGGTTTTGGGTGCTTAGGATTTGGGATTTAGTAAAGAGATTGATGAAGAGTCATGTGTGGGAATCCAAGTGGTCATGACCAACCTGTTACTAGTCCTAGATATCATGCCTCTTTTCCCCATAAGATTCGATAAGTTCTTCCTTAATCCCATTCTCCATTTTTCATGGGCTCGGAGAAACAAATTAGGAAAATATCTTTATAATACTTAGGTGTGTCCTATTTTGTGAATGCCCATATTATGGGGCCTTTTGTGTTATAGAATCAATTTTTTTATTTATTTAAGTGGTATCCATGGGTTTGTGAGTGAGATTCTTTGGAGGGGAAGAAAGAGTTTGAAATCTTCAAATTGTTCTAGAAAATTTGGTAAATCCTCAATCAATTATAAGTTGAAATCATATTGAATTAATAAAGAGTAGATGGATATTATGAATGTTATGTTAATTTTTCACTTTCAAAGAGGATTCTTACCCATTTCTATGTGTTCTTTGAGAATAATATTTGTTGCATTGGATATGATATTACGTAATAAATCTTGAAAATTATATTGATTGAAATTGAATTAAGTAAAAATCTCCTATCTGGGATATTATAGCAGTTTCAGAGGCTTGATCTTGACAACCTATAGAACAAGGGATTCAACACAATTTGAAAATAAATAGTAGATCTACAATATTTTTAAGCCCTTGATATTGAGTATGAGACTCTTGAGCCAAAGGTTTGGGATGATCTATCATTCCTTAATTTTTGCAATATCAAAATCTAAAATGATCCTCAAACCTAGAAGAAACCAACTCAAAATTAAGCTAACAAGGAATTGCAATAATTCCTGGGCAAGGTTCCTATACCTATGTTTGATTGGACACAAAAGTGTTAATACCATTCTTGAAAAATAAGCTATCAATTTTTCTTCTTTGCACCTAAAAGGGTAGCCCATGAATGATAATATCATGATATTGTGATATAATTGTTGCAAGTATGAAGGTGTTGTCATTGATGTCAACAAGATGGTGTTGTCATTGATTTTAACAAGATGGTGTTTTCATTGATGTCAACTATGTGTTGAGGAAGGTTGTTGCATGATGAAGATGTCGAGGATATTGAGAAAATTGTGAAAAAGGGGGAAACAATTTGTTGCAATTCGTGCATGTATAGTTGAGATATTGAGGAAGTGTTGTGAGTACATGGAGCTATCTTTATGTTGTAGTGTTTGGAGATGTGTTGGAATGATGTATGTGCTGAGATGGTGTCTCTAGCACTTGGTTTCCAAGTTCTTTTGAGAAAATTTGATAAATAGAGAAAATAGTGTTGTGCAAATGTTCAAAATGTACTTCGGGATGTGCTCCACATTTCTTCTATGTTGATGCTATGCCTATGTAGATTTGATATGTTGTTCAGGGTTGTCATTAGTTGCTATATCCAAAGTTTGGGCTTTTGGATCATTGTGTAGAGTGAGATATGTTCACCAATGTGTGAACTAGGTTTTCAATGTTGTTTGTTGTGGTCTATGAGAAATGTATTTGCTCCACATTTCTACGTAGTTTGGTTTTAGGTTGTACGGATTTGGGAAGTTGCTTATGTTCATTTTATCTTTCAAAATTCAAGATTGCTCATGATTTAGTACATTACAATATTTGTTTCATGCATTAGTGTGCATATAAGGTTAACTAGATTTTTTGGGTTGAAATATTTCTGTGGTGCAAGTTTTGATGAAATCTTCATTGGATATCAGGTGGTTCGTGGATTGTTCTAGATCATGTAAGAGATATGTGTGTGGTCTGCATGTCATCTTGATCAAATGAGAAGCGTGTACTTAACAGTTTTATGGTGTTTAGCACGAGTAATGGCTGACCTGGTGTTAACAGTACATGTGAAGTGGCTTCAAATTTTGTGGAAGCGTGTTGAGGGTTGTTAGGACAAATTTGGGTCCTGACTAATCAAATTGTCATATATGTTAATGATATGTTATTTATTGGAAATGATAAGGAAATGATTAGGGAACTTAAGAGTCAGCTATCTAGTATATTTGATATGAAAGATTTAGGGGCTACAAAATATATCTTGGGTATGGAAATTAACAGGGATTGGGTTAACAAAAAATTATAGTTAACTAAAATTTAGAAGTATTAACACTATTTTGCAGTATTTTGACATGCATGATTGTAAACCAGTTAGTATTCCCTTTCCAGTTGGAAATAGACTACCTCTAGAATAATGTCCTAAAACAAATGATGAACTTTAAGAGATGTATAAAGTTCCATGTGCTAGTGTTGTAGGAAGCCTTATGTATGATATGATATGTACAAGACTTGATATTTCCCAAGTAATGGGAGTTCAAGATTAGTAGATTTATGGAAAATCCTAGTAAAGAGCATTGGACTTATGTGAAAAGGGTTTCCAAATATTTATGTGGGACTTCTAACGATTGCATTTTTTTATCATGGATCTTATGATATGAGTAGGGTGATTGATTTGCATGACTTTGTTGATTCAGATTTTGTCAGTTATCTAGATTGCAGAAGGTCAACAAGTGGCCATGTCTTTACTTTGTTTGGAGAAACAGTTAGTTGGATGAGAAAAATACAACTTACAGTTGCATTGTCCACTATAGAATCAAAGTATATAGCTACAACACATGGTTGTAAGGAGACAGTGTAGTTAGAGATATTGTTTAGGTATTGGCTTTTAGTGTAAACAAGTAAGAATTAGATGTGATAGTCAAAGTGCCATCTAGTTGGCTAAAAACCCAATGTATCATGCCTACACGAAGCACATAGATGTTTAGTATCACATTGTTAGGGAAATGGTTGAGTGGTAAATTCATGTTACAAAAAGTAGACACTTTTGAGAATGTTGCAAATTCTCTTACTAAACTAGTGAGCACAAAAAAAAAATAGTTGGTGCAAAGAGGCCATGGGCCTTAATTCTTCTAAAGCTTGATTTATTTAGTTTCCCTTTGCTTTTTGGCAAGGTGTTCGACAAGTGGGAGAATGTTGAGT
Source organism: Sequoia sempervirens (assembly GCA_007258455.2). Taxonomy (NCBI): domain Eukaryota; kingdom Viridiplantae; phylum Streptophyta; class Pinopsida; order Cupressales; family Cupressaceae; genus Sequoia; species Sequoia sempervirens. The sequence goes on from VDFB02347045.1 coordinate 190,531, forward strand.
AAATGCCTCAACCTTGGTTTTGTATTTAGTTATTAATTGACAATTTTAAATTATCTTTTAGTTGTCATGAAAGTTGCTAAAAACAACTATGACAACTTGTAAAGTGTTTTTTTAGTTGTCAAATTGGAAAGAGCATAAAAAAGGGGAAGTTAAATGTGATCTTGGAGAAGATAAGGAAGATTTTTTAGTTTGCATGAGCACATTACTAAAAAATGGATAAAATCAAATGTTGGAAGAGGAAGCTTTTTTCTTTTTTTGTGATTTATGCCTAAATGGTTTTAGAAACCATTCATGATTTGTGGTTTCTCTCATGCCTATATATTTAGTGCTTGAGTTGAAGCACAAACCATTTAATTTATAGGTTGTTGAATCCATGATGTGTTGTAGTGATTTAGAGAGAGAAGTTGTATTGATGTAACTCATTTGAAGGATACATACAAGTCTGAGATGTCTTTGGATGTGGAGTTTTTTTCTTGCAAGGGTTTCTCCACATAATTCTTGAGTTATGGTTTGCATTTATATTATAATCTATCTGAACATCTATGATTTATTGCTATTTTTTTATTTGGATGCATAAAATTATCTACATATTTTCACTGTAAAGTTTTATCTTGATTTTCAACAAATATAAGCATGGAAAGGATGACCTAAAGAGATTTAGGATGATTAATTGTAATCCAATACCAACTCCAATTGTAATAGGAACTAAACTAAGCAATGAAGACAAGGGGTCTAATGTTGATCCAACAATGTTCAAAAGATTCATTGGAAGTTTGTTGTACCTCATAGACACAAGGTCAGATTTAATGTATACTGTTAGTCTAATTTTAAGATTTATGGAGTCACCAAAAGACTCACATTGGAAAGTTAGGAAGAGAGCATCGAGATATATAACAAGAATGGCAAGACATTGGATACTATATTTCACAACTAATAATTTTGATTTGATTGGTTATATTGACAATGATTTTGTAGAAAGTGCAAATGATAGGAAGAGTACTTCTAGATATGTTTTTCACTTTAAATCAGGTTTAGTCTCATGGGCATACAAAATTAATCTATAGAGAATTTTATTAGTAGAAATAGAGTATGTGCTAGTAGCATCAACGTGATGCCAAGTAGTTTGGATGTGTAGAGCATTATTTGATTTATTGCATGAACAAGAGGATCTAACACTAATATATTGTGATAACAAATCAATAATTGCATTATCAAAGAATCATGTGTTTCACAAGAGGAGCAATATTATTGATACTAGGCATCATTTCATCAAAGAGTTAGTAAACAATGAAAAAATCTATTTAGAATTTTGTAGATCTAAAGACTTGGTGACAAATATATTCACAAAGGTATTAGCAAAGAAGAATTTTGAACACCTAAGACAAAATTTGAGCATTTTGGATGCTGAAACAATTAGTGATAGAAATTAATGAGAAGTATTAAAATAAATAAATAAATTTTCCAATAACCAAAATTAAATAATAGAGAACATGTACCGAATATTTGTTAGTGAGTTTTTATCTTTTATCTAATATGATATGTCCGATAAATTTCTAAAAAAATGCATTGTAATCTCAAAAGCCATATATTGAGATATTTTTCTCAAATGAACTTGGCTCACAAAAATAAAGACGTGAAAATTTGACAATTATTATAAACTTGCTTGAGGTGAGGAGGTGTCGATATATATTATTTGGGAACTTGATAGGCAAGGATTTTTCTCCTTTGATCACACTCCTACTAAACAAGTTGATTGAACAATTTGATGAACAAATATCAAAGATAACAAGGAGCATGTAGTATGCTTAGAATGATGATGTAATTACTGATTCTTTATGATGCTATGATGATGCTCTCATTTAAATACTCCTTGAAGATGAGAAGATGTGTAAATAGATTAGTGTATACCTTTAAATACAATAATCTAAAACACAAATCCACACAAATATCTATTAGATCAACTCAAAATAGTCAATAAAAATAAATCAATAAATTTAATTTTAATTTTGAATTTAAAAACTTAAGATTCATATTTACATATGCAAAAGCAAATCTACACAAATATCTATTAGATAAACTCAAAATAGTCAATGAAAATAAATCGGTAAATTTAATTTTAATTTTGAATTTAAAAATTTAAGATTTATATTTACATATGCAAAAAATAATCTTAATCAATTTCAATCTTTTAAATCATAGTTTAATTAATAAAATGAAAAATATTAAAATTCACTTTTAAATTAAAAATAAAAATAAACAAAAATATCAGTTATAAATTTATTATTACATATCAAAAACATTAAAAAAATAGAAACAAAATTGTTGTATACCACATCAGTGTACACAAATGATTTGACATATGAAGTGAGGTTTCTAATCTCTAGAGTGAAAATAAATATTATCTCCCTGCAGTCCATCCATTTATGAACTGTCCTCCAATTGCCTGCAAAAGTGTCTTCCACTTCACAAGATCCTTGTTTGATATCTTTTAAGTTCACATTAATCTCATAAGATTTTTTATTAAAAAATGAATCAAGTGGGCCATAACTATGTTTCAATTTTTTATTTTTTTGCATTTTAAGCAATGATTTGAGCCATGTAATAAGTATTCCAAGAAAACATCTCCTCCCTTCAAAAGGTGGGGACAAATTTCTTATAAGAAAATGCCATTGATTGAGGGGATGGGCAAAAGCATGGGCACATCTCATATTGCCTTGCAAGAGATAAAGTTTCATAACCAATGATAGTAGATATTTGTATGATTCTTCAAACTACGTTAAAATAACGTGTGACATAGAGTTGGCTATGAATTAGGTATACACAAATTGAGAAGTTATTATTAAAATGAAATGATTTTTTTATATTTATAAGTAACAAGAATTTATTGGTATTCTTTTTACAATAAAATAATAATAAAATATATATGCGGGAAGAAAAATGATTCAATTTTTTAAATTTTATTTTTGGGTGTAGTTAGTGGATTGATTGATAATTATTAAGTGCTTTCTATTTAGAAGATGACAGTTTGAATCATGTGTTTCTAGGGATCTTTCACACTTCAGTTAAACTTAACTGAGAAGAGACATGTTTATAATGGCTGCTAACTCGAATTAGAAACCTAGTGTGCTACAATGTTGTTGGATGAAGCAATAATGGTGCTAGATACCAAAGTTGAAACTCTTGACCTAGACAAAGAAAATGAAGAATTGGACCAACTTCCCTATGTAACAAAAAGCAAGTATAGAAAAATATCTATTATAAATATCTAAAATCGCAAAAAAAATCAATACTATTTAACAAAACCACATATAAAAAATCATGAAAGATTTCCCATGTTTGAAAAGCATCTTCTTTCCTTTATAAGAAACAGGAGCCTCAATATTCCACTAAGAACCATCACTAATGTTTAGTAGATTCCATTCTCAATCTTTCAACTTATGTCTTTCTCCCTCTATATTTAAGGGTATGTGCATGGAAATAGGGTCAAAAAGTGACTAAAATGAGTTTAAGGCATAACATAATCATGCAATTAAAGTGCAACTAAGATTGTAAAGTGATCACATTATGCTTCACTTGCAATTCTAATAAAATAATTAATTCATAACAAAAGTGCATTGCATTTTTAATCAATGAAAATAGTGTACTTAGGCTTGGAATAATTTTCAATTCCTAAGCCTAAAAACTGGACCTACACATTAGGCACCCAAATCAATATTTAAAAAAAAACATTAGAAATGCCAAGTATACCTTTCATTAGGCTCCTATACATTTTAATAATACATTTTCAAGTATTGTGGTTTATCATGGAGATGTGTATAAATATGTTGTTTTTGTATTTCCAACCATAAGTTGTAATTGGAGGAGAACTCAAAACTACATCATTATAGGAATGTCACTATAAGTGTGTATAACATGTAGGTATATTTGGAGTGATATTGAAGTACTCATGGATATAACCAAGAGCATGGTAATGTTTTAAGATATTCCTAGATGTTTTAAAATTCAACTATAGTTCAACAGGAATTTGTATTTTCTACCACAAGCTATGGGTAGTGTTTGATTGGCAAGAAGGCACGCCCATAGTTCAAGGGAAGCATATCAACAACCTTTGACCAAGTGTGAGAAACATCATCATTTTATGCATGGTTATCATCCATATTAATAAGTAATCTTAGATGTAATGTATTACATGACCTAACATTGTGATTTGGACCTCATGAGATGATTATGTAATTGTTGGTATTCTATGCGTGAGTTGCATAGAATATTAGAACTCCTTGTTGGATGGTTTTATGGATAAATCTCTTTATTCATTTGAATGTTTCAAGGTTGGATGTTGTTGTATATGGTTGAATCCTAGAGGTATGAAATCCTAATCCTAATTATATGATATTAGTGTGTAGATTAAGAATATGTATGAAAGAGACCTATTTTTTAGATGTAATTTCTTGAATAATACACTTATGAAACTCTATTTTCTAGTGGGTTTTTTCATAGGGTTTTCCCAAATATGTTGATATCTCTTGTGTATCTACGAATTATGTCCATGTGCTTACATTAATGTTTCTTAATAAATCATATAACAAACACACCTAATTTTTATCACATAATCTTGAGGTCTTCCAATTAGAAGTTGACTCTCATCATAGTGTTCCACATAAAATATTGGTCCTAAATTATTTGAAATTGAAATTAGAAAGACCATTTATTTTATATTGCACCAAATAAATTTCATCCAATGAGTTAACTCTTCAAATGATGGTCTCTTCCTTAATCATTTACATGATATAGATAGCTCTAACTCCTCTTCAAAAAAATTCACTTGAACATTCCTAAGGAGAAAGTAACAAGTCCACCTTATTTTTTTGATTCCTTAGTATATCCAATCCCTTTTTTTAACTAAAAGAGGGGTGAAAATGTATTCAAACCAAAATAAAGTAGTACAAAGCAAGGGCATTACACACTCCTGCCTATCTCCACTAAGTGGTCCAACTTTTGTGACAAATCCGTGGGTAATTGACCCCTTTCCACAATATTCCAATTTTTTAAATGATCAAAGGTCCATTTAGCCAAACAATCCACAACCCCATTCCATTCTCTAGGAATGTGACATAAAGTAATAGATTCCAAGGAAGCACACAGATTAAGAATCTATTTTATAATTATAGCCAAATGCCAACTAACATCCTCTAACTGCTGCCTCTTCAACAAAGTCACCACCACCTGAGAATCAGATTCACAAATGATCCTTCTCCACCCAAGAGCACAACTGTGCTCCACAACACATAAAATGGCAAGAGCCTCCATCATATTGTTAGTATACCAACCCTTATAAACAAAAAAGATAAACTCAACAGTCCCAGAACTATTCTGCCCAACACCCCCAATACCGACATGACTAGGATTTCCATGAGAAGAACCATATGTGTTGATTTTCAACACACCCTAAGGAGGAGGACACCAACGCCCCTCCCTATTTATCTTTCGAAGAGGATGCCGACATCTATTTCTCATGATCTGGCCAGCACCTGGAGCAACACCCCTCTAAAAGGAAGGTTGAGACGAGTGCAACAGGCAACATCTCTGGGATCCACACCCTCAGCCAAGTCACACTTAGCTGAAATAGTTTCCCCCAATGAATGAAGAAATTTCCACCACAAATGTTGGACAACCAACTTCACATCTTGAAAAATCCTACGATTCCTCTCCAGCCAGATATGCTAGATAATAAAGGTCGGTCCAAGAGCCCAAGTAATTTGAAGAAAAGAGGTCTTAACATGGGTGTTCCCCCATTGGGAAAAGAACTCCGCCAAAGAAGAGACATGCCAACAAGCTTGATTCCACACACCCCACCATAGGTGCCAAATCTTCCTAGAGAAGGAACATTAGAAAAAGAGATGAGAGATAGTCTCCTCACTATTACAACACAAAACACACATTGAGGGACCTTAGAACCATCGCTTGCACAAGTTATCCCAATTAAGACACCGATTCTGGACCACCAGCAATAAAAAAATTGCACTTGGGCCAAGAAAATTTGTTCCACATGTGCTTCCACCAAGGAACCTTAGTGTCCCCAAACATCTGCCTAACCAACTCTCTATAACCCACTAAAATAGAGTACTTACCAGATAAATCACTATTACTCCAAGCCACGACATCTTGCCCCTCCATGGAATTGCATTCACACGATGCAAGAATCTAAGCCAACTCTTGCCTATCCTCCTCAAACCCTCTTGGTGACCAATTCAAGGAGTGTTTCCATCTAAGCCTAGTAGCGAGACCAATATTCTGAATAGTCTAATAATGCTCAATCGTATTCCAACCTATATCAGTAAAATGATCACAAAGAGGCTAGAGGTGAGGGTAAGCAAAAAGAATAGGAGGATGACCATCCCAAGAATCCCACCAAAAAGAGCTTGAGAACCTGTATGATAGATCCAAAAAAGCCCATTAACCAACTAAGCCCCCAATTTCAGAGTATTCCAAATCATAGATCCCCTTCCTTCTAAACGAAAATGAGGAACATCAAAAGTATTAACATCCTTAAGATAATTGTGGATGAGAATACGAGACCAAAGTTGATGTTGACTAGTACACCAATACCAATATAACTTGGCTGCAAGAGCTTTCCCATTCAAAACAACGAAATGTAAGCTGAGGTCCCCCTCTTTCTACAACCTACACACAATTTCCCACTTAACAAGACTCCACTTAACAGAACACTTGTAAATAGGGAGAGCCTAGATAATAGACTTTAGAAGAGTCACTCTTGTAGCAGTAGAAAGCCAACAATGAGTCTAATGAGTGACTTTACTGAACAACTTATCAAGCAAAATTTTCCAAGAAGACCTGGGATGCCTACCAACAATAAGAGGTATTCTGAAATAGACAAAGGGAATAGAACCAATCTGAACCTTAGAATATTAGCAATCCGTTGTTGAATAGATTGAGTATTAAGAAAGAAAATAGATGACTTGTGGTCATTGAATTTATGACATGAAGCATCAAGGTAAATATCAAAATCCCACCTAAAAGAAGTAACCTTCTGAAGGCGAGCCCTCCCCATAAGAGAAGTGTCATCCACAAATTGAAGATGAGAGGGTGTGGAAACCCATTTCCCTAACACCAACCTTGGATCTTTCCCTGGGAAACCAACTACTTAAGAAATACACCCAAATCCTCAACCATAATAATAAACAAATAAGGGGAGAGAGGATCTCCTTGATGAAGGCCCCCAGAAGCCCCAAAAAGCTTAAAAGATTCCCCATTCATAATAATAGAAAAAGAGGAAGAGGTAACACAACTCATAGTCCAACTAACCCAATCGAGACTAAAACCAAATCCTAAGAGAACTCTCTGCAAAAAATGCCACTTAACTCTACCATAAGCTTTGGCCATATCCAACTTGATGAATATAGAATTCTCCTTAGAAGTCATCATAGAGTGAATGAATTTAGAGGCAACCACCACCCCATCCAAGATCTGTCTTCCAGCCACAAAACCCCCTTGCTCCTCAGAGATCACAAAAGGAAGACAAACTTTGAGCCTTTCTACAATCAATTTAGTAATAATTTGTAAACCACATTACAAAGAGCAATAGGTCTAAAGAATTTGAGCTGATCAACACTTTCCCTTTTAGGAATGAGAACCAAAAAAGTAGAGTTCAAGGCATGAAGCATCTGCTTATTGCAAAGAGATTCCTAGGCAACCTCCAACAAATCCAAAATTATAATATCCCAAAATTCTTAAAATAATTAAAAAGGAAAACCATCTGGACCTGGAGCTTTACCTTTATTCATCCCAAAAACAACCTCTTCTAATTTAGGCAGAGAAATTTGGTGGATGAGGAAATCATTCATCTTCTTGGAGATCAGGGAGGGAATGCAAGCAAGGATCAAATTCTCCTCATCCTCTACAAGAGGTGAATCCTCCGAAAAAAGAGTAGAATAAAACTTTCTAGCATCATGAGACAAAGCCTACAAAGAAGATATGTGGATCCCATCCGTGTTGACCAAAGAGGAGATAAAAATTCTATTGCGATGAGCTTGCACAAAATGATGGAAGAAAGTAGTATTCCTATCCCCTTCCTGAAGCCAATCAATCTGAGCCTTTTGCTTCTAGAAAATCTCTTCTCGAAGCTCCCACTCCTCCACTACTCTTGTAGCCTAGAATTCTGCTTGGCCTAAAGCATTGAAGAAACCAAAATCCTGAATTTGGCGAGTAATCACATCAAGACGCGCCTGAGCATTCCTCTTCATAACCTTAAGATTTCCAAAACTCATCCTATTCCACCACTTAAGGTGAAATTTGACATACCAAAGTTTCTTAACAAAGGTGTACATAGTTGTACCATAAGCAAGGCTTCCATCATACCACTGGGCCATAAGATCATGCAAAGAAGAATCTCGAAGCCACAGAAGTTAAAACTTAAAAGGAGGATTCTTGGGAACTGTAAAAGAGGTTACTTATAGTTTAATTGGCCAATGATCAGAACCCCTCCAATCAAGAATCTCAGAACTAGTAACCAATCTACTTCCCACCCAAAAACAAGAAACAAGAAATCTATCTAGCCTTTCAGAGATTGCTTCCTCCACTCTATCTATTATTCCAAGTGAAAACCCCATTGGAAGGATTAACATCAATTAAAGCAAGCAAATCCACATTCTCTCGAAAAAGATCAGAAGCAGGCCCAAGTTGAGGCAACTCGCGTCTTTTCTCCTCCAAGCTCAACACAAAATTAAAATCACTAGCTAAGACCCAAGGAAGATATGGAGCACATGATCTAACATACCTTATATGAGCCCAAAGCTGGATTTTTCCACAAATATCAATCGGGACATAAACATTAGTAACCAAAATGGTCTCACCTGTTTCCAAAGAGGAGGCAACCATTCAAATAGTAGGATGACTAGAAATACACCAAAGTGAAGCAATCTTTCTTGGGTCCAAAAATAGAGCCAAACACCCAGAGCTCCCTTGAGAACCAATGCATTGACACTGACCAAAATACCAGATATGAGAAACACACTGAAGCATGGAATTAGCTGAAAGTTTAGTCTCCTAAACATAAAAAATATCTGTACAATGGACAACAACCAAATCATGAATAGCCTTTTGACAAAAGGTTCTATGCAAACCCCTTACATTCCATGAGAGAACAATCATGGAGGAGAAGGAGAAAAGTGAGCATCAATGGGTTTAATAGACTTAGATTCCACGAACAAATCTCCAGTACATTTAATCTTCTCAAGATCCTTCTTGTGACCACTTTTAGAAGAATGCTTAGATGAACCCTTCATAAACGTGCATTGTTTCACCCCCAAGGCTAGAGAAGACCCCTTGCTCTTACTAGAAACTAACCCCTCCTTTTTCAAATTTTCCAAAACAACATCATCAACTTGCATAGGACCATTTAGAGACACCAGTGATCTTGCACACCCTGTGAGAAATGAAGATCACGACGAGACTCTTGTCCTTGCCTCACATCACAACCCATACCAACAACACCATAAGGCACATCCGGTGGGATTCCTTCCTCCAAGGTGGAAGTGTCCAATGCCTCAAATTGATTAAATTCCTCTTTAGTCTACCTATCCTTGAACGATCTCTTCTTACCGCAACCCTTAGCCCGAGGCTTAATAGGCACAAAGCCATCTTTATGCGATGCACCCTGCATCATGGAAGATTTCCATTTATCCTCATTAACAACTTTTGGAGTTGAGGATGAAGGGGAGGAATTAGAAGGAGGAGCTTTATTAATCCTAGGACATTGCTTTTGAAGATTTCCATACAACAAATCTGACAACGAAAATGAAGTGATTCATAATCAAGCTGTTGAACCAAAGACAAAGAACCAAGACAAATTTCTAGAGAATCTGATAAGGGATTGTTCAAATTTATCTCCACACAGATCCGAGAAAAATAAATCACCTTTTTTTCAAGGGTTTGTTGAGCAATTGCAACAGGCTTTCCAATAAGAGCAACAATCCATTGTAAAATATCTTCTCTCTAGAACTCCAAGGGAAGCTGCGGTAGACGGACCCAAACAAGAACCCTCGATGGCAAGTCTTCGGCTGAATTAAAACCCATATGCCAGGGTTTGATAAACAAACCAACATGATTATAAAAGTACCTAGGGTCCTCCCTCAAAAGCCTGATTCCTATCAACCATATTGGAAAAAAATAACCACAAAGTAATTGTTTGTAGCCACCATAAGCTCCATGTCTCCCTCAACTTTCCATGAACGCCTAATCCAAATCCAATCCCTTGTTGTAAATATAAATAAAATAACTCTTTTGAAGCCCCTTTGTCTTGTATCCCCAACCTAACCACTTCAAGGTTATAGATTGGAGGAAGCTAATATCACTTGAGAAAAATCAATAGTGAGCTTACATTATATATAAAAAATCAACGAGTAAGGTTATATTTTGATTGTATGTTTATATGTTGATGATTTAATCTTTACTAAAAAATTATTTGTAGATGTATTCAAATCAACTATAAGAAAGAGTTTGAAATGAAATATTTATTATTGATGAGATATTTTCTAGGCATTGAGGTTGTTCAATTAGATATTGACATTTTTATTTGTCAACCTAAGTATGACAAGAATGTGTTAACGAGATTTATGATGATGTTTGCAATCTATAAGCAACTCTAATTGTAATAAAAACTAAACTAAGAAAAATAGACAAGGAATCTAATGTTAATCCAACAATATTCAAAAGACTTATTAGAAATTTGATGTAACTCACAACCATAAGGCCATATTTAATATATGGTGTGAATTTAGTTTCAATATTTATGGAGTCACTAAAAGACTCACATTGAAAATTTGGGAAGAGAATACTCAAATTTATGTAGTAAGAACAATAGGACATGGAATATTATATTCCACATGTCTAATCATTTTAATTTGATTAGTTATATTAACAATTATTTTATAGGTACCACAGATAATAGGAAGAGTACTTTTGGATATGGTTTTCACTTTATATCAGGTGTAGTCTCATGCACATCAAATAAGTCACCTATGATAAAAAATTCATCAGCAAAATTAGAGTATGTGGCAACAATATCAACATGTCAAGTAGTTTGGATGCATAGAGTATTGTCAGATGTATTGCATGGACAAGAGTATTCAACACTATTGTGATAAGAAAACAACAATTACAAGAATCATGTATTTTACAAGAGAAGTACATTGATATTAGATATTAATTCATCAAAGAGTTCGCAAACAAGAGAGGAACCTCAAACCTTTCCTAATCATTCATCTAGCTTGAGGTAGATTAGGGTAGCGTGTTGTTCTAGACTCTCCCGTGACTTGGAGCCCTTGAGCAACCGGTTGCCCTCCTCTACAAGTTGACAAATATATTTACAAAACACTAACAAAGGAGAATTTTGAGCACCTAAGAAAAAATTTAGGCATTATGAATGCTGAAGTAGCTAGTGGTAGAAATTAAGGGGAAGTGTTGGAACACAAAATATTTTCTCCGACCACTATAATTAAACAATAGAGAGCAAGTATTAAATATTTGTTAGCGAGTTCTTATCTTTTATCCAATATTGTAGGTTGACTAACTTTCTAAAAAATGTATCATGATCTCAAGACCTCTATATATTGAAACAATATGTAATCTTTTTTTCGTCAATTTGAATAGAAAATGAAGTTGTCTCTATCCACCATCAAGTGGATTTGCAATATATATAAGAAAATCTAAACTAAAACAATCCATCCCACTAGATTTTGTTTTTGCTTTAAATTCCATGGATAGATCCTATTTTTTTCTAGAGTCGACGCAAGCTCACACGTTCTTTATTTAATATTGTATATTGACTAACTTTCTAGAAAATGCATCGTGATCTCAAGACCTCTATATATTGAAACAATATGCAATTTTTTTTTTTGTCAAATTGAATAGAAATTGAAGATGTCTCTATCCATGATCAAGTGAATTTTGTAGTATATATAAGAAAATCTAAACTAAAACAATCCATCCATCTCACTAGATTTTGTTTTTTCTTTAAATTCCATGGGTAGATCTAATTTTTTTCTAGGGTCGGCGCAAGCTCAAATATTCTTTCTATGGTCGGCTTGATTGCTCTACTGTCAAGTGCCTTTCGGTGTAAAATAAATGTTCTTAGTTGTCACAATAGAGAATGGAAAGCATTGTCCAAATAGAACAGTACTGTTTTCTGGCGTACACATATCAAACATAAATACAATAATTATTTACAGAAAATTCAAAGATCAGACGTAGTCGTACCAATCCTTAATGATATTTGTGACTCTACAGACTTCTAGTAATGATAATAAGTTTCTACAGACTTCTAGTAATGATAATAAGTTTTTGTATCATGGGACATGGAATTTGTAGTGACTCTGACAAAGACTAATCACTTAATCTACGCATGGATTCAATTGAAATTCAACACATGGATATATGTAATGGATATACATCACCAAATATAAAGGTATGATATATGTAATGGATATACATCATCAAAGAGTAATGGATATACATAATCAAAGAGTAATGGCACAGGTTCGTTGATTTTCTGGGATAATGTCGGTACAAATGATTTGTCATCTTCATGGAAAGGTAGTTGTGTGGTGTGGTTCAGATCAGATCAGCTTGTTTTGTCTCTTCTTTTTTGCTTCAAAGTCTCAAGTGATTTCTTTTTCATTCACTTTACACGTGTTTACTAGGTTTTTTTTCCCTCATTCAAATTATTGCAGAATGTATGCTTTTTATTATTGAAGATATTTTATGGATTATTTAGACACTTGATTATTTTGATAGCTGCAGTACTAATTATATAGTAAATATATATTATTTTGTGGTTGGTGTACAATGCAAGACAAAGGTACATGGGATTTTGGGAAGGGGCATAATTTTCTATGTTAGTTTGAGTGTTTTTCTATTGTATATGGATTTCATGGAGGAGGAGAGGAGAGGTAAGAGAAAGGGGTAGGAGAGGGTGAATAAAAAAGGGAAAGTATGGACAATTGTGAGTTTTTAGTGAAGTTATGGTGGATGACCTTGTATCTTATCAAGAGCATGAAATTCATAATTGAGAATTAAGGCTCTAGGTTCTCAAGATTTATGAGTTGGAAACAAAGATTGATGGGGAGCAATGTGTGAGCATCTAGGAAGTCATGATCTAATGCAGGAGCATCTAGGCTCACAAGTAATCTTGCATCACAAAAAAATAAAAATTCTTTTCATGTTCAGTCTTTTGCATTTTTGGTGCGGGCTTGAGCTTCAATAGCATATTGTGAAGTGTTTATTTGTGAGGGATTTATTTCCATTTCATACATCAAGGTCAAGCAAAGTGTTTAATGTGATTTGCAAAATTATGCAATTTCAAGGTTCTAGGGGTCGAAATGGTCAATTTACCATGGTCAAAGGAGATTTTGAAGGAAGAGTAATTAAAATTAATTAATTTTCTCAACTTGGATGCCTAAGGTTCAGTGTGCATAAGACAAATGACTCTTGGAATTCCATGTTGGTCTTATTCTTTCAGTTTTGGTTCCTAGAATGGAGGAAAAAAAATAGTGATTTTTGGGAAATAATCTAATGACTCTTCAACTTCTAATTTGGGGTGAATGAGTATTTGGTTATTGATTTTATTCATTTTTCAAAGGCATATACAACAACAAGACATTGGATATGTTTCAACAACTTTTAATGGCACTTTTGGGAGCAACAAACTATGTTTTATTTCATTTTTGTAGGAATTTTAATGGTCAATCAAAGAGAAGATTTGGAAACTATTCTTTTGGGTTTTCACATAGTTCACACCCTCTTTAAATACAACCTTTAATGGTGTCAAGAGGCAGCAATCAACATCAGAAATGTTGGAGAAAGGACTTGTAGACCTGTTTCTCTTGCGAGTTGCACAAGAAAGAGCAAAAATTAGCTTGTGAAGAGAAGAGGAATAGGAGAAGAGAAGAAGAAAGATGCAGATGAGTTTTATGTGTTCAAGGTAGCCATGCGAGCTGTAAGATGAAGAAAAAAAAAACATTTACAAAGAGGAGTGAAGCCAACGAAGTTGAACGCAAGAGACCTTGAAGATTTGAAGGCATGAAGTGCCTAGAAACCCTTGTAAAATTTCTCAATTTAATTTCTTGTTGCAATCCTCACTATATGTAATTGTTCTTGAGGAATTTTCATGTACAAATATGTATGAACATTGAAATAAAGATATGTTTTAGATTATTTTTCCATTATTATGTTAATGTGGTTTGGATGACATGATAAGGCTGCAAGATTGGGTAGTTTGATAAGACCCCCAATCTTGATTGCATCATGATCAACCTCTTGTTAGAGTTAGGCCACACTCATGACCATCCAAACATATTCAATACAGAATAGTATCTTAGCTATTCATCTGTGTTCTTGATGGTAATGGGTTCATATCTACTCCATAGTGATATTGATGATGCCCAACATCAAATCAAGGTGTATATTAATTGATCACTTGATCACTTACATGACATCAAATGACAAATAAAACACTTGCAACAAGTTGTTGAGGAGCTATCCATCAGACTCAAGGTGACTCTATCTTTGTGTGCTTATAATATTATTTCATCTTTCTTGGATTACCATGATGATGAGAATTCAAAGGATGTGATAGAGATTCCTCCCCCTAAGGAAGATAAATGTCTAAAATGTTTGAAGGCCAATGGGGGTTTGGTGAGGCCAAGGTAATTCTCCTTGCCCCCCACTAGTCATAAATGATATTAGTATATATACTTTCATCTTCTACTATTCTCAAAGGTGAGCTCAACCAATGTAAATGTCCTCTCCCTTGCGTTATGGGTATAGGTTGATTGTGTGAGCACTATCAAGCTAGGTTTGTTGGATATATGTTTGGGTCTATTCCTTTTTGGCTCACTATAGATGGATAATTTCAAGCAATGAAATTACATAGATGGTTGATGTCTCAATTCATATGGTGATTGTTGATCAATAACTTCGTGTCAATTTTTTTTGGTGAAGGTTAATGGTTTTATATTTTTCAATCAATGAATATACATATATCTTATCCCATGATATGCTACAAGGTGGTGTGAGTAGGGTTGTGGTTGAATCTTGTTTTTTTTACATTCCAATTTTGTATCTTAGAGTATGTATGTATAATTTAGTTATGATATGGTTAGCTAATGATTTGTCACTATTGACTTAGGAAACATTTTTTTAGCATCCAAAATTAATGCCTTTTAGTGGCCATTGGGAGCATACCCCAAGTTATTTAACAAAAATATGTATATATATAATTTTTATATAAAATTATTTATATTAACCTTATTTACTATAAATATCATATGTAAGACTTACTAAAACCATAATATTATTTATATTAATGATGTAAGTAATAAAAATCTTAATGAGTATTCAAAGACACATCCTTTGAGTAAATAAATAATAATAAAAATATTTATACATTGGCCACAACAAAACATAAATCACCAAGAATGGTGAGATCTCTAATAAAATTTAAACTCTTTTTCCTACATTTCCTTCTTTCTCAACATATCATGGGAAGACAAAGTCATTAGACACTTACCATTTGTTTCTTGGCATAATGCCTTAGTTTTACAATAGACAAGAGTCTAATCATGTGTGTGTTCCATACATGGATATTCAATATTAGATCTTTGGCTTTGTGAGGGCACCTTCTCCAAAGACAACTACAAGGCTTGTTTAAATACATTTCCTTTTGTAGTCTCTATTTTTCAACTATTACACCAATGAGGGCTTAAACAATAGGCTTATCATATTTTTTTGAGGCATTATCCTCTACCCCATCCTTTATAACAAGATAAATATGTTGGTGACTATGATTAGGAACTTTCCACCAAGTTTATTTCTTCAAAGGGTTAGTTTTCCTTGTAGAAGGATACATTTTTTAGACAATCCTTTGCCTTATGTCTACACCTAAATGTCGTGCCTAAATATTCCACCATATGGTTTGAGGTTTTGGATCCAACCTTGATTCTAATTTTAGGAGGTAGAGGTTTTGAAATATCTATTTCCACTAAAATCCATACAAATGTGAAGGAAGAGGGAAAAATGAAGGAGCGTTGAGCTTAAGAAGATGCTAGACTTTAGATAAATTTTCCAATGGATTTTCTAATGGAGCAAAGGTAAGAGGATCCTTAGAAGTGCAATGACCTATATTTGGAAGTCTCACTTAAACTAGAATAGTAGAAAGTGTTTCTGTAAAAGAGTCAAATTTTGGATACCATTGTTTCATGCCTAGGAAGGATTTGTCCCAAGCCCAATGACCTCCCTATAATAACATATCTTTATCCTCAAGATTTTTTTAAGTCACATAAAAGAAGCCTTGAGTACAAGGGCCAATGCAAAGTTCACCATCCAAAAGAGGTTGCCAATATTCTAATATCCAGTCATTCAACTCAGCTATAGTTAGCCAAAATTTGTGAAAGCAACAAATCAATGAGTATTTTTTGTGTATCTCTTGCTTCTTTAAAGCAACATCTCCAAATTATCTTCACTAAGAACTAAAGGGGATGACTTACCTACTATTTTCTATGCCTCATTTTGCTAATATCCAACCAATTGAGATTCAACACAACATGACACTTTAGGTGCATTTTGATTGAGAGATGGTCCTCCATTGGGCCACATGTATAAGGCATCCAAAAATAGGGGGAAATATCATTGTCAATTTCCCCACAACTCCCTACACCTCTATTTTTTTAGGATTTTGGAACTATAAGGGCATCTTTTAAAGAATGAGACACAAAATGAAGAAAAATAAGAATTGATGTAGCAAATAAAAGGGTGGATTTGTTGAGCTCAAAGGTAGAAAATCAAGTCAGTTTGTATGTCGCAACCTCTATGTGGAAGCATCCATTTCCATTACAATATTTATACATAAGAGGATGGGGAATCATAATAGAGTTTCTATAGATCTATAATCTTTTGAGAGTGAC
The DNA here is from genome assembly GCA_007258455.2 of Sequoia sempervirens. Classification (NCBI taxonomy): domain Eukaryota; kingdom Viridiplantae; phylum Streptophyta; class Pinopsida; order Cupressales; family Cupressaceae; genus Sequoia; species Sequoia sempervirens. The sequence continues at coordinate 207,507 of VDFB02347045.1, forward strand.
ATTGTAGAATTATTTCACTTGTAATTTTTTAATGAAAAATTATTAGACATCATATTTTAATATATAATATTTAATGTTATTTATATAGAAAATTATATTAAAATAAGAATTATACCAAATTTAGAAAAAATAACTATTCTCAATTAAAAGTCTATTATAAATTATCAAAATGAAAATAAAATAAAATTAATATAATTAAATTATTTTAAAAAATAAACCAAAATGATCAAATAAATATATAATTGCTATTTGAAATATATAAATATTGAAATTAATTTTAATATATATAATTTTTTTGTATAAAATTTAAAATAATATAATTGATATAATCATTTGAATTAATTGCTTGCTGAATTATTATAATTATCATGATGTCATTAAAGTGTTAATTAAGAGGAGGGAGAATACTACAAAGTATCATATAAAAGGCAATAAGTTTTAGAGACTATAATGAAAAATCATTTATGGTAGGACAAAGACAAGAAGTTTAATTAATTAATTATAGTGGGTCTTCTTATGGTTAATGTAAATGGAATTTTGATTAATGTCTATTTATTCTATTAAAAAATATTTTTGAAATGAAATGATTAAATAATAAAAAATATGATTTTAGAATTGAATTAAAATAATAGATGTAAAATTAAATTTATATAATAATCATTAATTAGATGAATATATTGTTGAAGATGTTATGCATTGATTTTTCATTGCAAAGAAAATAAAGTTTAATTAGATGAATGTCTCAAGTTTTACAATTTGACTATATCTAACTTTAGTTTAAATTTTCATATGTAAAAATAATCTCAATGTTTGTAGAAGTGAATCTTTGTATAAATGAACCTCAATTACATAAATGAAAAGGAAAAAAATAACAACTATTATATATGTTCCTCAACTTATTATGCATGTGTTTGAAGTAGGATGGTATTGATAGATGTCATTTGCAAATATGCTTAGCAAAGATTTTTCTCTTTTGGTCAAACTCTTATTAGACAAGTTGATTTAATGACAGTGAACAAATATTAAAGATAACGAGGGGGCATGTAGTATGCCTAGGATGATGGTATAATTTAGATGCTTTATGATGCTTAAATATTTGAATACTTCTTGATGATTCTAGTTTATGTGCAAATGAATTAAGGTTTGTATTTAAATACAACAACATATCACATAAATCTGCACAAATATATAACACAAAACAAGTATGAAAGAAAAAGAAAAAAAGAAAAGATCAACTCTATTTAAAAAAATCTCAAATAAAAAATAATAATAGATCACCCATGTGTAACAAGTATCCTCCTTCCCTTATAAAAAAGGAGAAACTCCATATTCCACTAGGAAAAATCACTAATATTTTTTTGTATATTTCATTCTCAATCTTTCTACTTATGTATTTGTCCCTCTATATTTGAGGATATGCGCATAGAGATGAAGGTCAAAAGGTGATTAAAATGAATTTAAAGCATAACACGATCATTCAACTAAATGTGCAACTAAGCCTATATGATTTTTTTATGCCTTGGTTACATTTCTAATAACATAATAAAGCCATAACAAAAGTGTATTATATTTTGAATCTATGAAAATATTGCATTGAGACTTGGAATAAGTTCAAATTTCTTATCCCAAGGATTAGACCTACATATTAGGCACCCAAATCTATGTTTTACAAAAATATAGAAATATCAAATGCACTCTTCATTAGGTTCATCTACTTTTTGACAATACTTTGTGAAAACACTATTATGATGACAAGCTTTGTCTTCTATTCCTATTTTTTTTCTAAAATATAAATATATTAAGGTTTTTCAATATTTAATTACTTTTAGTAGTCTCTTCATACTCTACAAAAACACATTTATTATTTTTTCTACATATTTTTTTATCTTCTAATCCAAATTTGAAAAAAAATGCATTCTCACATCTTAAGCTTCATTCTATACATGAAAAAAAGATCAATTATTTTTCTCAAAATTAGGGGGGGACATGCTTAATTTTCTATTTTTTCAGGTTGTTCCCTCTTTGAAAATTAGTAAAGAATAATATATTCATTGAAACATTTTAATAAAAAAAATTAGTTACGCTACATGATCTTAACTAACTTTCCACTAAAGGGATTTATAAAATATTTAATGGAAATAAAAAATAATGGGGAGCATACCCAATTCTATGTGTTATTCCAATGACAAATGCATGGCTTCTTTGTATGTTCTTAGAGTTTGATGTTGTAAATCTCAATGAAGTAGTTTGAAAATTGAATTTCAAATTCTAGTATTCTTGGTTTTATCACATCTTCTAATTTTGAGAGTAGGCATTTTTGAGTTACTTGTTAAAGTTCACTCTTTTTTATTTTTTAAAAAGTAGTCTATTAAGATCCCCCTTTTGGTTTCCATTTTCCTACACTTACCCTTAATCATGGATCCATTAGTTTCTTTAGTATCCTTAGATTTTATTTGGGAGAAGGTTAGAATTAGAATTCAAGTGGTATCTTCTACCTCCTAGATTAATGTATCCTCCAAATCTTGAAAAAAACTCATAAATACTATAGCTCCACTAGCCTCCTCAATAGCACACCATTTACCATAAAATATGAGCCCTTAATTTGATCTAAACACTTAGATAATGAGGTATTAAGTTACCATGTTGACTAACCATCAAAGAACACTTTTGTAATCAAACAATGCAAGAGCCTAAGGGATGAAAGGAAATATATACTAAATATTGCTTAATCCATGAGAGTACATATTTTTGGAGATGATGGTGAACCCCATAGCTCTCATAAATCACTTGCAACCAAAACACCTATCACAAACTAGAGATCATAGCAACTGATTTGCTATGCAACCAAGAGAGAAAAGATTATCCAGAAAAGCAACTGATTTTAGAATGAATTAATCTGAATAATGAATATTTGGATGATTGATTAGAATGAAGGTGAATTCTTATAAAAGCATGAAAGAGAAAACCATATATGAGGATTTGATTAGATTGTGACAAGTGTCATAATCTCATGCAATGAGACAACTTGGCTTATATTTAGCCAAATCAATAAATGAAAAAGCACCCCTAAGTTTTGCTTAAGTGAATAAAGTAATAAGGGACTTAATAATTAATTAATAATTAACTAATTATCAAGTGATGTCCTAATTACTCCAACCCCCCATCCCTTAAGATCAACTTAGGGAGAAGCTATAAAACCCTGATAAAGAATGCAATGATGGATGGGTCCCAGATACAAGTCCTAATGAGGTAAACAAATAAAATCTCTCATAACTAGAGAAAATGAGAAAACCACACGAGAAAAACTCCTCTCCAAAAGAGAGAAAATGAAATAATTTCACTATTGAAAGAAGAATAGAAGGAGGACTCAATGTGACCCCCCTAGGACTACTTTTTTCACACAAGTACAATAGACGTCCCCCGATAGGAGAGAAAAAATGAGGTAATGAATCCCCCCAAAAAGAAAGATATCTTGTGCCAATGATGAACACTTGAAGACAAAATATGTTCCATTGCCCGCAAACAATATTTCTCCTCTTAGGAAGAAAAAAATCCATTGGTGATTGGAGAAGCCAATCCAAAATGATGGGTGAATTAGGAATCCAAATCCAAATGATGTGTTCCTTTGAAAAGTTCTCAAGTGTCCACATGTCAAAATATATTATGTCAATCTAAGATCCTATGAAGAATGATAGATAACAAGCTACAAAGGCAATGAAGATGGTGGTCCAACAACGATGATTTGGTTGGAAACAAAGAGGAGTTGAATGTCCTCAAAGTAATCCTCCAAATCTGAAATATAGGAATCTACAAACAAGGATGATATGTATGCAAGATACGAATCCCAAGTAGCTATGTTTGAAAGTTGATGGATTTCCTACTACATTGAACCAATAGGGGCCAAGGATGTGGTGATGCCAAGCTGATCAAGAACAACAAAAGATGGTAATGAAATCTCAATCTAAAGAGTGGGAACATGAAGACAAGTCTCTGAACCATCAAAACATGCAAGACCTATGATATAAATCTCCTCTAAAATATTGTCATCGAAGGGTATGGAATTTGCATCTACAAGAGGAATGAAACTATTGAAAGAAAAACCTTGACCGAAGTCTAAGGTTTAATATTCTATTATATATAGTCAACCTTGATGTGATACAATAAAAAAGGATTACTTAGATATGCAATAAGTATAAACCAAATCATAATAAATTATACACATTAATATATACATCCATTACATAATATATTCATATACTTTATTGTCTTATACATGTCTTATATTTTATTCATCATGCTTTATCCATATATATATCATACATATCTTCCACACTTCCTTATTCTCATATATATTTAATCCATATGATTCCACACTCTTTCACTCTCTTATCTTTCACTTATCCATTCTTTATATAGCCTTTTCATAATTCCTTTCCATCATATACTTTCATAATAACATTTAATTATATTATTCCCATGAATTTATCCTTTTCTCTACTATATTTTACACTTTTATAGCTTATTTAGGAATATTAGATATGTTTTAGGGCTATTTTAAGGGGTATATAATAGATATATGGGTCTAGAAATGACCCAAATGACATATGAGGTACCTCATAGCCCTCTATATGTTGCCAACAGAGACAATATGTGGTAGGATCCTTTGGGTATAGAGAGATATGAGGGTCTCAATGGATTTTCCAAAGACAAGTCCAAAGTGTGTGGGGACAATCAATGTCCGATATAACACACATAGTGTCAAGATCAACAATGGAACAAATAACCCCTACAACATGATCACAAATAATACCCCATTTTGAATAACTCCTTGGTGTGTCTTGTGTAGGTGTGAGTCCATATAGATAAGGCAAAAGATCAAGCTACCTAAGATGTGTCAGTATGTCATTTCACCAAGATTCATAGTTATCCTTTGCTAGGATGACTACAAAAGGATGAACAAAAAACACATGAAACTTTCTCAAATGATAAAATCATAGGCTAATAACCTCATTACATATAAAAAAGATCAAATGAAGTCATCCCATGGAAACAAATCCTTTCTAGGTGCCAAGGCTTCCAAGTAATTGACATATATGTGAAATCACAAAAAAACTAAATAAAATTTACCTTGGGTAGATTCTAGAAAAAGTGCATTGATGGATCATAAGAGATCTGAAATACCTTTCCAATGCTATTGGAATCGTGAAAATCAAAGATACAGAAAAAAATTATGAGCTTAGGAGAAAAAATGAAGATTTGGCTTTGACTAAGCATAAAATAAACAAACATCAAACTCTAATTATGATATTTCACCACTAGAAAGTGCTCAAAACTAGGTTTTCGATGATATCTTGTTTGTTTGATTTCAACACTATATGCCCAAGTTATGCCAAAAAGAAAAAAATTCTCCTTTAGGGAAAAAGAGGGCTAGGAGGGGGCAAAGATGGTCATCTGTATGATGATGTCAGCATAGAATATTCCTCAAATATGCTTTTTTATCGAGAAAAAATATTCAATAGTATATACTATTGAAGATCCCGAAATATGCAATTACTAACGAAATATTCCATTGCAAGTGTGTGGTCGAGAAAGGAGAATATTCTAGAGGATCAAAATATTTTGATCCTCATTGCTAGAATTATCGTTGGTAACTAGTTTTTTGATGACCAATTGACGGTTGTTTTGCACCGCTGATTACAATGGGATGTCGAGGAACTCGTTGAATTTGGTCGTCATGACAGGTTGGGGCTACCAACATGGGTTGATGGCCCTATCGGTAGAGCCATGTGGGCCTTGTTGTTCGGCAGGCTGAGGCAACCCACAAGGTATTGTGTACCCTATATTAGTAGGCCCAATTTTTTTCCTTTTGCTTTTTTTTTAATTAAAAAAAACTTTTACAATTTTTTTTAATTTTCGCAAGAAAATAATTTTTTTTTAAACTATAAATTTTTAATGGCCGTGTACTTGTGTGCAGAGGTGGGAAAATTGACACAGTAGGGGCTATATGGATCCGTATGACCATATGGATTTTTGTACAGAGGTCCCTAGTGTACTATTTTTTTCTACTTTTCCAAATTTGATGAAAGAAGTGATCCTTAGGTTTTTGGTCATTCTACTCAACGATGATGCTTGTTTCATCCTAGGATGAGTCAATTTTTCCCTCAAGGATGGATCTCTCAAAATTCGGATAGGAAGTCACATATCTAGTGCTCTGATACCATGTTGGAGTTGATAGTGAACCCCACAGCTCCTAGAAATCATTTGCAACTAAAACACCTATCACAAACTAGAGATCATAGCAACTAATTTGCTATGCAACCAAGAGAAAATATTAATTCATTACACGATCAGTTGCTTTTTGGATAAATATATTCACTAATCATTTACACACTAGGGATAGATCTAGCTCATATTTACCCAAATTCACATGAACATTCCCAAGGAGAAAGTAACAAGGCCACCCATTTTTTTCACTTCCTTAGAATATCCATTTCTTGGTTGTAAATCCAAAAAAATAACTAAAGGAAAAAGTGAGCCTAAAATTAAATTAACTATATTTGAAAAATTACAAAATTTAAAATCTTAAGAGTAAGAAAAAATTTGAAAAAACTTCTTTCATTCATTTTGAAATGATAATGGATCTAAACTCACCTGAACTTGATTAACTATTATCTTAGGGTCTAGGTTTCTTGAATTTAATTGGCTTTCAAATTTGGAAATGACCTCAAACATAAAAATAACTTAAATGCACCTACATGGATCTCTAAAAATTATTACTAAAAGGAAAATAACCTTAGCCAAGGTCTAGTAAAACTAAAAATTTATAATATTAAATTAATTTGGTGTAGAGCTCTAGAAAGATGGACTCAAAAGCATTATAACAGATGGTTTAAGAAAAAAATTTAAAGTTCAAAGAATAAACAAAAATGGGAGATCAAACTAGAGAAGAAAACCATGAGAATCATAACCTAGGGAAAAAAATCATAAAAAATTGAATGCACTCAATCATAATAACAAAACCAAGAACTTTAATTTGGGGTTTTAAAAAAGGATGGAGTTGTCGTTGAGTGGTGTTGTGCTCTCTCTAGGTGGTGGTGAGAATTTTTCAAATTCTTTGAAGGAGGGAAACCCTGTTTCTCTAGTTGGCATTAATGGTGGTGGTATTTTTGACGCTAAGGGTGTGTCAGATAGATGGGACTATTTGTGGGTCATCTCCATTGGTTACTATGAAGGTGTTTCCAGTCTCTTCCTGTCTGATTCTTGATGGTATTTCCCTTGGTAAGGTGGGGTCTCTTTTTGTTTCTCTCGAGGTTCCCGTTTCTAGGGATCTTATGAATGGTTGGAGGAGTGATGACATCTCTTTGGATGGGAAATTTTTTTCAAATCTTTTTGGTTCGAAGCCTAAGGACAAGAGTTCTTCTCCCCTAGTGGAATTCTATGCTAACCCCTCGGCTGGTGAGTATTCTATCTCTGTGCCTAATTGTATTATTGAGAAGGGTGTCCAATTAATATATCTTTCACTGGTGGGTAAGTTTTTAGGCCCTCATCTGAATATCAATCTGGTTTGCAACATATCCTTGAATTGTTGGCATCTGAAAGGCCAGGTTGAGGTGGTTGCTCTTGCTAAAGGTTTCTTCTCATTGTCTTTTACCTATGAGGAATAGCTTTTGAAGGTTCTTGTGGGGGGTCTTTAGTTGATTGGTAAATCTACTTTGGTCTTGAAGAAATGGGAAGTTGGTTTCAATCTGAGCTCTTGTTCTTTTGATTCGACACCTGTGTGGGTGCGTTTTCCTAGCCTTCCTCTAGAAGTTTGGGATGAGCAAGTCTTCAAAGGTATTTCTAGTACCTTTGGGTGTATGTTATCTATTGATCATTTGAATTCTTCGAGGAAATGTCTAGTGTATGCCCCATTTTGTGTGATTATGGATCAATCCACTGATTTTATAGCTTCTGTCAAGATTAATTCAAAGCTGGGTGTGTGGCACTAGGATGTTGAGTTTGAATCTATTAATTTTGCTTGCTTTCACTGTAAGAAGGTGGGTCATTGGGTGAAAAAATGTTTGTTGAAGCCTAAGAAGCCTATTCAAAAGGTCTCGGCTCCTCAGAAGGATCCCATTCCTTCTTCAAATATGTGGAGGGAGGTGGGGAGGTGTCCTGATACTGGTGCCTCAAGTGCTCTAATTAATGGATGCTCTAGTGAAGCTGGTCTTTCTCATGGCTCTGCAGATGAAGTGGGGTCTGGTGAGTTGGCTCTTGGTGGTAACTATGTGGTTGTTGTTGGAAATTTTGTTGAGTTGTGTACCACTTTGGAGCAGGTTGTGGAGAAGGTTGTTTCTTTTGAGGATGTTTTTGATGCTCAGGTCAGAGCTCTTGCTTTTGCTTTGGATTCCTCGGAGGTGGCATTGGTTGTCTTAAGGGTTGATGAGTTTGGTCCTATGGTGTTTTTGGAATTAGGATTGGTTGAGAATTCCCTTGTTCCTGAGGAGGAGGCCCTTGTGCTATGAAAAATAACCACTTAATGCTTCAAAATTGAAGAACACATGGATATTTTTTTACTAGAACTCGAAGTTTGAAAGTGGCTCCTTGGTTTGAAATGAACTAGGGCATGTTTTCATCACAATAAGAGCAACATATAATTCTTCAAGAGTGATTTATCTTAATCCACCTTCAAATGGAACATATAAGTGACCTTGGAATCACATTAGGCATTCACTATCTAATCCTTAATTTGAAGATTCAAACTTAAGTGGAAATTTTGATAGTATTAAATAATAAAACCCATCTCCCTACAAAACTTCTCAGTATAATCATTCACATATATTCCAACTTGAGAGGTAGTTCTTCACATGAATCTTCTATTAAGTGTTTGCACTACCTTTTTTTATTTTCCTTCATAATTACTAGGGAATTCTAGCAACCCTCACTACTTAGAAATAATATCTAATTGAGATAATATGTATCCTAAACCCATGTAGTTAGTTAAGAGCTCCAAAGGTATCCCCATCCAATAATGTCTTTGGATTTTCAACACAAGAACCAATTCCTCTTGTTCATGGTTGTTGGTGTAGTTTTTCTCATGGCCCTTCAACTTTCTTGATTTGTGGGTGATTCCTCACCCATACTACATAAGCACACCACCTAAACTATCCATGAAGGCATTTTTCCACATAGTGAAATATTTCTCAAGGTCCAATACCTATAGAATTGGGACTTTGTTCAAGGATTTGTTAAGATATTGAAAGAATAATTCATAATTAGATGTCTACTCTAGCTTTCACCCCTTTCATAGAATTTTTTATGCTTCATAATTTTTTTTTTCTATAAATAAATCATAATAGCCAACTAACCCCATTAAAATATAGGCTTTGTTTATACTCATAGGGGTATGGAATTTTAATTTCAATTGGATGTTTGAATAATCCACCAATATACCTTCAACTATTGGAACATGTCAAATATTATAAATCTTGGTTTGGAAGAATGAATAGTTTGACAATTTCCCACAAAGTTGGTACCTTTTTAGATATTAAAACATGATCCAAAGATGATGATATTATTCCTTCATTTTCTTAGAATAAACTATATTTCAATCAAGGAACACTTAGGAATTTTTTTCCACAAAATTATGAAAGACATGACCCATAAAGCTCTTATTTCATGTTTAGCCTTCCTTAGATAGAAATGTATAGTTTCATTTTTTCTAACCCAAACTATACCACTCTTTCTTTCTTTTTAAATATGACATAAGGTACATTAAATTTACTTAATTATTTTATAAGGGATAGAGTTACCAATAACTCCAAGATTTTCAAGGTTAGTGTCAATTGTATAATAAAGCTTACCTTGGATTTTTACTATGGTAGTTTTGTTTCTTCTTTTCCATGACAGAAAATAAGCCTTGGTTCTTAGTACCTTTTCGAGGAAACTAACCCTAACTTGTTTAGGACATTTCCATTGACGTGTTGAGGACACTAAATCTAATGATGGTATCCACCACAAGTTTGTAGGAGCTGAAAATTATATATATGCCCAAGACCACCTGCAAAAATAATGGAAACATTCTACATGAGAGTATGCAAGAAATGAGCTTGCTTGATATTAAGATCTATCAAATATGATGATGAGGTATGTTACAAAAGTGTACAATGACCTTGCTCATATATACAAGGTGGGATAAAGCACCAAATATAAAACATTAAATGACTTGTGTTATTATTAAATTACATGAGTCATCATTAAATGACCTAAGAATCTAATATTAAATAAAATATAAAAAGATAAAATATTATCTAAACAACTTAAAGCTTCTAGAAATATGCATAAGACCTAAGTAGACTTAACATGTAAATATGACCCCCTAATAACTAGTTAGGAAAATTACCTATTTACACCAACACCCCCCTCAAGTGTAACTTAGGGAGAAGCAATTATTATGATAATGATGCAAATATGGGTCATAGCTATGAGGCCATGTGAGGTACCCATGTATAAATGCAAATGCAATCTCTCAGAAATAGAGAAAAGGAGAAAAACCACATGGGAAAAAACCCTTCTCCAAAAGAGAGAAAAGATATAATCATGTGATGAAATATGGAGGAATCCATGATACCCCCCAAGTACAACATCCATCATAAATATACATTACAAATCCCCCCATAATATGGAAATAAAGAGACCGCATAGCCTCCCCATAATGAAGTAGCTCCACAACCACTAAAGAATGTCTGAAGACAGATAATTCAATACCTACAAACATGTCTCCCCTTGGGGAGAAATAAATCCAAAAATTGATATTGAAGAAAGCTCATATCCATGAAGAAGCAAGAGGTAAGAAGCCTCATGAATAATATTTTTGAATATGCATCAATTGTCCCCGAAGATGTCTCAACAAAATTTGGTGTGACCCCAATCAAGGAAGATGATAAAAGATGTGGAAACTCAGGAGCAACCTTCAAAGAAGATGTGTGATCAAAGAGGAGAGAGACCCCCTCAAACATGTCCTACAAATTTTTGGAAGAAGAATGAAAAACCAAATTTGATATACCTATCATGAAACCATCATGCAAAGACAAATCTAGAAAACAAAAGATATCTTGCTCATCTGAAGTCCTAGAAATCAGTATTCAAATCTGAAGAAGGTTGAACCTTAACACAAAGGTTCAAGTGACCAATATGAATCTCATAACAACTACCCATGCTTTATGTAGGAGAAGGATCAATAGAATCCTCATCAAGAGTAGAAGAAAAATGTGAACAAACATAAATATTGGAAATACGATCATCCTTTCCCACTGCAACAAGATGCCTAGTATGCAAATCTCAAATGAATATTGAATTTGGAGTGAACTCAATAGAATTACTTGTACCACTATTTGCAATTTTATATATAGAAAGAAGATTATTGGAAAGCTTATGAATATAGAAGACATTAATAAAGGTCCTTGTACCCATATTGATATCTCATTTTCAAAAATCAACCATGTACTTACTATTATCCATCAATATCTTAGTTGTAAGGGAACACTCAAACTTTAAAAATTGATTTGGTGAACATGCCATGTGATTGGAAGCTCCAAAATCAAGAATCCATCCAACACACTCTTCAAATTTAGTTACAACAAGAGTTTTACCTTTCATCTTATGATCTTTTACCCTATCACTTCCATTATCATTACCAAATGATTTGAATGTGTGGATGTAGAGGGTTGTGAAGAAGAGGGGGAACTTGTAGATTTAGAAGGCAAAGAAATGTTATGTTTCTTTAAAATTTGTCTCATTCTATCTAACTCTTTCTTATAGAAATTATGTTCACCATGCCCAGGTTTGTTACATTAACCACACTTGGGTTTCTCCTTCTTAGTTTTATCCTCTCTGGGATAGGTGGGTGTATCACAAGTTTTTTCCTTAGGTTCAAACTAAACTTCTTTCATTTACCTTTAGGTGATGATGCAATAAATTCCTAATTCTTAGAGTGTGTATCATGTTGACTAAGTTTAGTTTTTTCCCTAGTCAACCTATCAAAAAATCTCTCAAAAGAAGGCATGACAAATGAATCACCTAATCCATCCATTGTAGAATAAAAGGAGGTAGAGAAGTATGAAAATGAACCATTCAATTTAGACAAAATCAAGAATATTCATTCCTTATCAGTTTTATCCTTACCACAACCAACCAATTGATACCTTAGTGATTTAAATTTTACCAAATAGTCTTCAATGGTAGGAAATCAATCTATGGAAAGTGATGTCAATTCTACCTTGAATTGCATAGCACGAACCTCACTAACTGAACCAAATAAATCCTTATACTTATCCCATACCTACCTATGAGTAGTACATTCCTCAATATGGAAGAAAAACTTTTAGAAACATGCATAACAATCAATCCCATAGCCTCATCACATATTTTCCCATGAGAAAATAGTTCATATTCCTTGGTAAAATTAGGTTGATGGTCCCCCAAGGTAGATCACAAACCCTTAAGACCAAAAAAATCTTTGCATTTTCACCTTCCATGTGTTATAATTATGAGGAGTTAGAACCTCAAACATTGGTTCAACCATTAGTTCAACAAGTACCAAGAGTACAAAATATAGAAATATCTAAAACAAACTTATATGATACCTCCCAAATATGAAGCACAACTCCAAATTAAGTCCCCCCACAAACAAAACTTCTCTAGGAGACAATATGTCCAAGTAATAAGTGAAGATGTCAAATATGGAAAAAGTAAATAAATAATACTTGGGGATGAATCTAGAAAAAATACGTGAACTTGAATACCTTTCAATTGCCGTTGGAATCACAAAAAGTGAGTAAACTTGTGAAAAATTATGAGCTTGGAGGTCCAAAAGAGAAAAACCACTTCAGTTGGTAATAAAATATTCTTGCATAAAATCCTTACAAAATGACTTGTATGATTGCAAAGTACATGAAACCAACTTTTTGTTGATATCTCATTTTCAAAAAAGTTGACTCCTGCTTTGCAAGATATGGCCTAAGGAAGAAATTACCCAATTTGGGCACCTAGGACAATAGATCAACCCCTTGGGGGTTGGCTCCTAGTCACGACGTGACTGTATACATAATTTTGAAGTGTTAAGTAGAGTTTAAAGGCCCACATTGCTCATGGAGCAATGGGCAGGTGACGGTCAAGGGAAGCGCCACCTATGTAGGGTGACAAGTGTCTCACATCGCTTTCCATCTAAGTGCTTGATGCTAAGGTCATGAGACTTCTGACTTGAAACCAAGGACTAAAAAAATTAAACCACCCAATCAATTAAATATTGTTAAATTTGAAATTGTCAACCTATACCTTTTGTGATGTGACATCAATGTACTACAAAATTATGATTGTACCCTACTAATGTCTCATTTGCGTAGACTAAGGAATATTCTACAAAATATTCCCTATGACTAATGATGTTCTTGTGCAATTTGTATAGAATACACGATAACATACCATACATATTCTATATATTCGTACAAATGAAAATGTTAAAAGTTTTGTAAAAAAACCTTTGAGGGGCCTAGGGAAAAATCCTTGATTTTGTAAGGAAGCTAAGATAGCAGAACAACTTGCTACACTAATCTTGAGAGGATAATACAAAATTTTATAGATCTTTTCAAAAGTTACAAAAAATTATATAGAAATAAACATAAATATCATGCATACCACAACACAATGATTTATGTGGGGAAAACCCTTTTGGGAGGAAAATCCCACACTCAAAAATCCGTTCAATATATTATTCACAAATCATAAAGATTACAATATACTTGCAAAGAAAGCTTCTCATAAGAGTATCACTAGGTAGAGATACAAAGGCAACATGAACACTATTAGACTCTCAGTATACATCACAATACACGATCATAATACAACACCCTCATAAAATAGGGTTGCCTTCTAGGGAAAGTCAATCAAACAAAATATCTATCATCATATCTGAGACCTAATGATGAATGTTCCAAATTTACAATAATAAAATATACAAAAAAATTAGCTTTCGAGGGCACTACCCTTGAGTCCCCATTGGGGTGTGTTGCCCCTGGACCCCCCGTTGGATGATCCCCTAAACCCCCCATCGAGCGATGATCCCCCTGGACCCCTCGTGGGGTGGGGGGTACCCTCTCCCCCATGCCCCTCCACACTTACCTATCAACATGTTATGTAATTGCAAGGTTGAGACACATTTCCCAATAGATTTTGAAAATTTAACATGTAATCTTGGGGTTTTTGGGCCTTCTGCATGCAATGACAGGGTCTATTTTGGTCCAAAGTGCTTTGAAAAATTAGCTACCTTCTAGATCTAGTAACCACCTACCAACTTGAAACCATAGTAGATTTAGAAAAATATGTCAGGTTTTAAAGAAATGAAATCCAATATTGACTTTCTTAGATGTCTTGGACTTGATGGTAAGCTCAGATTACCTCCAACATGTGCCAAAATTATCTTACAATAAAAACCCTCAAAGAGGAAACCCCCAAAATTGGTATTTTTTTCAATTTTTTTTTTTATTCCTTAAACCACCATATGGTGCAAGGAAAGAGTTGTTAGTGTAATTAATTAAATAATTTTTACACTAGCATAAGTTAACTTGGGATCGTGTTCAACCTGCTCCTGACTCTCCTGACTCAAGGGTAGGAAGTAGTTCTAATCCTCCTCACTAGGGTTGTGGTGGTTGGCTTGACTTGGTTCTTCTCTCGGCTCCATCTTCTTCCTCATCTACCTCTCAGTTGAGATTTGTTTCAGAAGGGGATGATTCACGCATCTCTTCAGACTTGTGGCATTTGGATGGGTTTACATCAGGTCTTGCAGACTTGGCTTCTCACTTCATCACAAGTTTTGAAGACATCCTGGAGGGTACTACTCTCCTTTATGGGGGGACATCTAGTCACCTATTTTTTGCTTCTTTTTGTATGTTTGTGATGGTTGTAGTCCTTGGGGGGATGGTGTTGAGTCCTCCAATCATCACTCTTCCATCATTTTTTGCTTTTTTCATCTCCTTTTTGGAGAGGGGTTTTGTTCCCATTGGGTTTTCCCCTTTTCTCTAGTTGTGGGAGATTTGCTGCATCTTAATCATGTAAATGGGTACCTAACATGGCCTCGTAGTTGGGACCCATCATCTTTGCATAATCATTGCATTTCCTCCCTAAGTTGCACTTATGGGGGGGTGTTAGTGTAATTAATTAAATAATTTTTACACTAGCATAAATTAACTTAGGTCTTGCATTAATTTAGTCCTAGTTGCATAAATAAATTATTAAATAAATGGGATAATTTACCCTTTTCATGTGTAGGGATAAGATTCCTTCTAGAAGATGATTTGTCCTTCTAGAAGTTTTATCATTTCCTAGGTAGGGTTCACATGTTGTCACATGTAGTGTGATTTTAAAACTTGGCAACATCTTATGCATTCTAGATTCTCACTCTTGCCTTTTTATTCAGGTACTTGTACTCTTGTATCATATCACATCATAATAGAATCTCTATTTTGCATTCCATTGTTGCAACATTTTTTGTGTGGTTGAATATCTTTCCTGGCAAAGGTCCTCCATTGAAGACTACAGCTTCAGGGACACTGTGACTCCATCATCTCAACAAGAGCATTCTCAACCTTACTAATATTCACCAAGATCTCTCATTGGCAATAGCTCTACCCTCAACTATGAGAAGGAATTTTCAAGGTTGTGGCTCTGATACCATGTAGGAGATAAAAATTAGCTCTATGCTCAAGACCACCTACAAAAACAATGGAAACCTTCTACAAGAGAGTATGCAAAAAACGAGCTTGCTTGATATTTAGATCTATCAAATACGATGATAAGGTATGTTATAAATTTGTACAATGACCTTGCTTATATAGACAAGGTGAGATGAAGTACCGAATGCAAAACATTAAATGACTTGTGTCATTATTAAATGACGTGTGAGTGATCATTAAATGATCTAGGACTCTAATATTAAATAAAAGATAAAAAATAAAATATTATCTAAACAACTTAAAACTTCTAGAAATATGCTTAAGACCTAAGTGGATTTAACATGTAAATAGGTCCCCACTAATAACTAGTTAGGAAAATTACCTATTTACACAACAAAGTTCCATAACCACTAACATGCATTTCTTGTTTAAATCAACAACACACTTGTATGGATTAATCTTAGCATTTTTTGTAGGTGTAGGGCTCTAGGAATCTACTAATTTTTAAACTTTACTATAAATTTCTTTGCAAGTGTTACCTTTTGAAACTAGACTTCTAGAAGTTGGGTGTTAGGTTATTTAAATAAATTTTTTGTTTTCATTCCTATTTACTCTTTCTCTTATTTTCAATTACTATGGTGAATTATACTACTTATGATAAGGTATTTGGGTGAACTAGCTATATCATAAACATGATATTTTTGTTAAGTCCTTATATAATATTATTTACTTGATCTTCCTTAGCTTGCATGTAGTGCACATGTCAAATAAAATTCATAAAATTGGCCTTGTGGTCAATTAACAATGAAATACCTTGGTTGAGAGGATGAAATTCTATCATCTTTGATCTCTATGTTGCACTAAAAAATACTTCCCACAAATCTTTCTCTCAACTTTTTCTAGGGAATCTATGACATATTGTACTTGTTAATCTCAAAAATATGATCCAACAACAAGGTTGCCTCATTTTCTAGTTGGTAGATTAAAATTTGAGCTTTGATGTTTGATTTCCTATTAATGAAACAAAAAAAATGCCTATTCTAATGAGCCATGCTTCAATTACATTGTTACCACTTGACCCATCACACTTAGGAAGTTGTATTTTATTCATTACTCTTAGAAATGAATCCAAAATTTCTTATGCTTTTGGTCTTAGTTAGAGTTACAATACAGGTTGGATCTTCTAAGAGCCTCTTCATCTAAGGATTCTTACGTTAAATGGGCTTCCTTGTATTGATCAATCTTACTAGCCTCATGTTATTGATCCCTAAATATTCATCATCTTAATTGTTTATTGGTCTTAGAGAGCGATATTAATTTTCAAGGCCTACATTTTGGTGTGGAGCTCTTCAATCAAATGGTGATCCAAAAGGGGAGTGTCTTCTCTAGTTTCATATTAGAAATAACATTATACTTATGAGTTTTGTGTCTCCTACTAGCCATCAAATAATGTAAAATAAATAAATTTTAGTCTACTAAGAAAGCATAACAGCCAACACTTTTTATTTAAGAAGCGACTCCTTAATAACATAACTTGTTTGATGACCTCTTTGGGTTCTTTAAGATTGCCCACACTAACACCATTATTTTCTTATAATTTTACATTCTTATCTAGGGGTTGAATATTGTTACTCCTATGGCCCAATGGAATATCCCTAGTTATAGAGGGTTTAAATGTAATAGCTTTTGAGGATGTCTCTACAATTTATTTTCCAACTATTGGTCTTACTCATTAAGGCTTCAAACATTGTTTTATTTTCATCAACTAGTATTTCAGGTACTATAGAGTTCCTTTCCTCAAGTTGGGTTATAGATTTAGTCTCATTTTCAATCTTTTCTTTCTTGCCCCATGTTGTAAAGCACACATATCCAAGCTGCAGTAAGCCAAAGTCATAACATTAGAATAACGAATGTAATACCAATATAAAACTATAAAAATTTCCATTTATATTAAGAAAATGTGAAATTACATATCATTACATTACATCTTTAATACAAGATACATAAAATTATTTACTAACTACATTTTATTATGAAATAAATCATTTTTATTTAAACAAGACACTAAGGCTATATTTTTTCTCTTTTAAGGCAAAAGATAATATATATTAGATTAAAAGTTACATAAGACGGAAATTTGCAATATATATAAGAAGAGTCTAAACTACAAGAAAAAATCTGGGTAGATTTTTCCTTTACTTTAAGTTTGATGGACAGATCTAGTTTTTTGTAGAGTTGGCACAAGCTCATACATTCTTTTTATTGAAGGTTCTCAACCTTCAAAATTGAAGGAGACGTCTAAGGTTTTCCAATCAGTCAACTTTCATTAAAGTTGAAGATGATGTTGATATAAGAGAGGCTAGATGAGAGTAAGGATGTAGAATGAAAATGTATGAGTGATATGAAGGAGCATGTTTCATGGAAAGATCTAGTCTTTTGTAGAGTTGGCACAAGCTCATACATTCTTTTTATTGATGGTTCTCAACCTTCAAAAGTGAAGGAGACTTGATCAACTTTCATTAAAGTTGAAGATAATGGTGATATAGAAAGAATAGATGAAAGTAAAGATATAGAATGAATATGTATGAGTGATAATAAATATACGAGAGAACATCTATATGTGATATAAGATATTTATACTTAAAAAGTAGTATATGAATATAAAAGATTTTTTATATGAGATACACTATCTGAAATATCAACAGAATATAGATCTATATGTGCCTATTTGATTTGATCTTTATCTATATTTAGTTCACATGTATATTATTCTTCCTTACTGTATATTAACAGTGCTTACATGAAAAGACACCAATTCTGATGGTGTTGGAAAGGAGCGCACATTGAACCAAACAGAAAGATGCCACAATACAATAATTGCTTACAGAAAAGAAAATCCAAAGATCAGGCGTGGCCGTGCCAATAGATAATGAAATTTGTGACTCACAATTTTACAGACTTCTGACTCATACAAAGACTAATTCCTTGAAAAAAATGATGTGGACAGCATCAATTATAATTTTTTTTTCTTTAATGAATTACTTAATCTACGCATGGGTTCAATTGAATTTGTAGCAGTGTATTATTATTACTTTTGCCATTTCGAAAGCCCTTTCGACACATGGATAATTTTAATGGATATACATTATCAAATATAAAGGTATGTCACAGGATCCTTGATTTTCTGTCATAATGGCAACAGAAATGGTTTGTCATTTTCATGGAAAGGTGGTTGTGTGGTTCAGAGAAACTTGTTTCCTCTCTCTTTTCTTTTGTGGTTCACTAGAAAAGAGTATATATAAATATATAGATAGCTTTTACTTGATAATGAGTGGTGTGAGTGTGGGAGAAAGGGGTTGGGTTCACGATTACACGATCATAAAAATAAGTGGTGATTAATGATTTTGGCCTTATAGTTAGAAGTTTGTAGCAGTTGGTGTATAATGCAATAAATAGGTATAGGGGTTCTTTAGGAAGGGGCATGATTTTTTTTATGGAGTTCTAGTAAAGAGACAAAGAGAAGGATCCAGGAATTCTAAAAAAGGAAAGGGAAGTAGAGAGTGAACAAGGGAAAGGAAAAATAGAATGAAGAAAAATAGGGATTTATGTAGCAAAGAAAAGTGTGGATATATTGAGCTCAAAGATAGAACATTGAGCCAACTCCTTTATCATGAGAGATGGGTTCTTGTGAACCACTACTTATGAAACATGGGTCAATGAGTTTGACTTGTAAAACAACATGTTGGTTTGTGGCGACTGGTCATGCTATACTGTACACTCTTCATGTACCCTCGCCGAGGTCTGGGGCAGGGTTGGGCCCAGGGCAGGGGTTCGGGGTGGAAGCCTTTGAGAATTTTTTTTTCTCCTAATTTTTCGCGTCATCACCAAAAAAGGAAAAATCACCAAAAATGGGAAAAAACCGACTTTGTAGAACCCTAATCTGGAAGCTTTTAAGTTTGTTATAAGGGGTTGGGATGAGAGTTACAGTATGGAAAAAGGCGATTATTCGCGAGATTGTAATAAGTTTTGCATTGGATAATAAAATCATTGGATGGCTATGGTTTTGTGGATGTAGCCCGGATTGGGTGAACCACGTTAAATTCTTTGTGTTAAATTTTTTTTGTGTGTTTTATTTCTCTGTTTTATTGATTAAATCTATATTTAACTTGTTAGATATCCGCCTTCTAACCTAACAAAACACGGTTGAATCTGATAGCAATATCACAATTTGACATGCTATGGAAAATACCTTCTTCTTATCAACTCCTTTGTCATAACTTCCACATTGAAGCAAATCATCATTGCAAGATTTAGATGTAGAGGTGTGAACAGAGGTTTTGTAGATCTACATACTTTCAAGAGTGACATTGTAGGATTATTTCACTCGATTTTTAATAAAAATTATTTGACATCCTATTTTAATATTATATTATAATTATAATTATAATTATAATTATAATTAAATTAAAACAAATATTAAAAAGGAAGCAAAAATTCTCAATAAAAGGTTTGTTATAAATTATTAAAAAATAAAATAAAATAATTGTTTAATAAAACTTTAAATTATTATTCTTTAACATAAACAAAAAATATCATATAAATATATAATACTATTTAAAAATATAAATATTAATAAATATTTTTAATATATACAAAAATTTAATAAAATATAAAATAATATAATTGATTTAATCATTTGATAACAAGTTAAATTAATTAATGATAGTGATTCTACATATAAAAATGTTATGATTGAAAGTAAATGGACTTTACCATTCATAAACGTGTAGGATTCTAGATTTTGGATTGAAATAATAACATAAAATTAAATTAAATAAGAAAATTCAAATGGAGACATAGATTGTTGAGATTTGCAATCTGATTATTTTCACTCTAGTTTAAAGTTATGCATGTAGAAATGATCTCAATATCTATAGAAGTGAATCTCTATACAAAATGAACTTGGTTCACAAAAATGAATAGGGAAACAATTGACAATTGTTGGAAGTGTGCCTTAGTTTATTATATGCGTTTGAAGTAGGTTAGTGTCGATAGATAATATTTGAGTATTTGCTAGGTAAGGGTTTTTGTATTTGGTAGGTAAAGATTTTTCTCCTCTAGTCAAACCCCTACTAGAGAGTGTGATTTAATAATGATGAACAAATATTGAAGATGAAAAGGAATCATGTAGTATGTGTAGGATGATGATGCAATTAAGATGCTTTATGATTTGAATACTTTTTTATGATTCTAGATTATGTATAAATGAATTACGAGTTGTCTTTAAATACAACAATTTAGTACACAAATCTACACAAACATGTGTTAAATTGACTCAAAATATTTAATAAAAAAGGTTGACAAAATTCAATTTGAATTTTGAATTTATAAATTCAAAGTTTGTATGCAAGAGTAGTCTTAGTCAATTCAATACCCCTAAATTTAATTTAAGATAATAAATGAAAGATGTAAGAATCAAAATTAACTGTTAAAAATAAGTGAATGATAAAAATAGACAAAAATATCACTTATAAATTTATTATTACATAAAAGACAGTTCAACTACTAGATCCGAAACATAGAAAAAACCATGATAATACAATTTTAACCATTAGAAAAAGTATATACAAACAAAATTGATATTTTCCAAAATCAACCTACACAAATGATTTGACATATGAATTATCTTCCAATTAGCTGTCTTCAAAACCAACATAAGTGTGTTCCACTTCATAAGATTTCTTATTAAAAAATGAATCAAGTGGGCCATAACTATGTTTCAATTTTGTTTGTGTTTTAAGCAATAATTTCAGCCATGTAATTTTGATTTTATTTAATAAGTATTAAACAAGAAAACACCTACTCCCTTCAATGTTGGTTACCAAGCAAGGAAGCACAAAATATATCTCACTTGTTCTTAAGATGAGGACAAATTTCTTATGAGATTAGAAAATTACGTTGATCCATAGGATGGGAAAAAATATGAGAACACGTCATATTGCCTTATAAAGAGATAAAAAGTTTCACAATTAATGTTTGTAAATATTTCTATAGTTCTAAAATTAGGTATACAAGAACTGAAAATTGAAATTTAAAATAAAATATATATTTTTGGTTTATTTATGATAGGAATTTATTGGGAATTTTTTTATAACAAAATCATTACGAAATATATATGTAGCAAGGAGAATGATTCAATCTTTATATTTATTTATTTTCAAAATTTTAGGTGTGGTCAATAGATTGATCAACATTTATTAAGTGTTTATTAGTTAGAGAATGATGATTCTAATCATGTATCTTTGGGAGTCTCTCTCACTCTAACTAGAATCTATCGAGAAGAGGTAGATTTATAGTGATTGCTAACCAGATATTGTTGGATGAAACAATGATGGTGCTAGATACTAGAATAAAACTCTTGGCCTAGGTGGAGAAAATGAAGGATTAGACCAATTTCTGTCTATAACAAAAAAAACTATAAAAGAAACAATCTATTATAAGTATCTAAAATTGCAAAAATAAATCAATACTATTTTAAAAAATCTCAAATAAAAAATAATGATAGATCACCCACACATGTCAAAAGCATCCTCTTTCCTTTATGGGAAATGAGAGCCTCCACATTCCACTGAGAACCATCACCAATTTTTTGAGTGGATTCCATTCCCAATCTTTCTACTTATGTCTTTCTTCCTCAATATTTAAGGGTATGTGCACGGAGTTTGGAGTTAAAAAGTGACCTAAATGAATTTAAGGCATAACACAATCATGCAACTAAACCTATAAAGTAATCACATTATTCCTCAATTACACTTCTAATAGCATAATCAAGCTATAATAGAGTGCACTACATTTTGAATCAGTAAAAATATTGCATTTGGGCTTGGAATAAGTTGAAATTTCTAAGCCTAAGGATTAGACGTAGACACCCAAATCAATGTTTTCCAAAAAAACATAAAATGTCAAGTGTGCTCTTCATAGGGATGTACTTTTAGACAATAGTTCATGAAAATAATATTATGTTGTCAAGATTTGTCTTATATTCCCAATTATTTTTTTCTAAAATCTAAACATATTAAGGCTTTGATATTTAATTATTTTTCTTATAATTTTTATCTACTCTTTTGAATTTGAGAAAATGTATGCTCACATCTTATGTTTCATTCTATATACATTGATAAAAAAAATTGAGTGTTTTTCTCAATAGTAAGAGAGAATATGTTGAATGTTCTTTTTTAGGTTGTGTTCACATTAAAAATTAGTAAAGAATAATATATTCATTGAAACATTAAATGAAAAATATTTCACCTATTACATACTCCTAACTAACATTCCACTAAAAGGATGTGCAAAATGCTTTAAGGAAACTTAAAAATAGTGGGGACCATGCCTAATGCTATGTGTTATTCCAAAGGCTACTTCTTTGCATAAAATCATCTCCATATACAAAAATTGGAGATACTAACCTTGGGCATGCCAATGTTAAGCATTTCTACAAAGGGTTAGTGTTGAAGGAGATAGGACTCTCATGCCCCAGTGCATGGCCAAGTTAGGATCGGTCCAAGCTGTTGCATTCCCAATCCCCCTTCAATTGCTAGAGCTTGTCCTAGCATATGTACAAGCCTACAACCAAAGAAAAAGGAAATTGTTTGTTCTTGCAGGCCAAATTATCTTAGACATTAGTTCAAATATTATCGAAAGGGTGTCTATGCTCAATATGATAAAATCAGCATGAAGGAGTTTCTAATATATTATAAAATCCACACTACATAGGATGCAAACTTTGTGAATACAAGAGGAAATCTACTTGACCAAGATAGCCAAGGTGATTCACAAGAGAGAGTTTTAGGAGGATGGAAAAGACATGATCACCCTTCTAAGTAGAGCCTTTTTATTACCTGATGCAAAATACTTCTACCCTTGGATGGTCTCCTTCATTTTATCTATTTGTGATGAAAAGAGAATGATGGGGTTATCCTAATCAGTGCCACAATACATGAGTAACTATCAAAGGTAGGAGAAACCAATGAGTTTCACGTGAATTTATACTTGGTGCATTTGATAGCCCACCAAGAAAAATCCCCTAGACTCAACAAAGTGGAAACCATGCAAATGGGAGAAACAAAGTTATTTGATCATTACCCTCAACTAGACCTGAAGAGAGCTAGAAACACTATAACAGGTCTAATTATGCCTTTGTCTATTACATAATAATATTCTTGGAAAATCACTATGGCAAGAGGCCATCTTTTGAGGCCACAAAAATCATGGCTAGTCCGGGTCCAACTAGTTTATTTAGTTCAAAACCTTCTCCTACATTAGGGTTGGTGGATTCCACAAGACCCCCTATAGACTCTTAGGGTATCCAAGTGATAAAATAATTCTCTTAGGGATCTAAAAGAAGGTGGTGAGGATCCAAAGGTCAATTTCAAACAAGCATAAGGCTGAAATATACTTCCCCATCAAGGTCAAGGATTATTCTTGTTCAAGCATTCAAAATGATAAAGATGCAAAATTATAAATGACCAATCTCACAATGCACTTATATGAGGCCAAGGATATTTTTGATCCCATTGGCAAGATTTTCCCATTGGTTGGGTCCTTTGTGCATGTGCTTGATATCAAAGACATGTATAGATTTCTTTGATGAGCACACCATTAGGATAAGGGACTACAACAAGATGTTTCCCACATTGGTCAAGGTGTGTCTATTAGAGAAAGTACCCAAGACCATGCATGAATATGGAAAGGTTTTGGACCCCTCCTATAATCAAAAATATATAACCAACCCCTTTTCTTAGTTTATTGGTCATTATTTGAGGACCTCTCAATTGAGAACCAAAAAAACAATTTATTAAGAGGACCAAGGAAAAGCTCAAGAATGATTAATACATGGATGATTCTCATCTAGAAAAGCCCAAGTCATATCAGGTTGTTGTAGCTCATACAATACAAGGTGAAACTTCAAAGGCTACAAAGAAAGGGTAGGAAGAGAAGAACATAATAGGAGAAAATATTTCAACATATACATCATTATTGAGAGTGATGAAGGAGAGGAAGAACATGAGGCCCTATAGAGAAGTCTAGAATAAGGGTTGCTACAAATGCATAGGGAGAAGCTATAGGTACTACTATTGTTTCAATGAATCCCCAACTCATTCTCCTCCCTCTCCTATACCAAGCCCAACTCCTTCTCCCCCTTCTCCTCTACCTAGCACAATTCCTTCACCTCCACATAATCCACTTGTAGAACAACCTAAATACAAGTAGACAGTTATGGAGTTTATTGATGTGAGCTCGATGCAAGGCAATGTGTCTTCCTTTAATGAGGTACCACATACATTAATAGAGATTTTGACACCTCCTCCTACTTATCTAGAGGTAAGATCACATAGATCTACCACACCACCTCCAAGGAAACTAACTCCTCCTAGGAAACCTACTCCAACAAACAAAAGTATGGGTCTCTCTACAAGCAAATTGAGCAATGCCTATATGGATCATCTCTACAATTTAGAAGAGGCAAAGGGTATATCAATAGGCTTAAAAATATGTTTTGAGGATAATTGGTTTGCTACAAGCCCATCTTGGAAGGAAGAAAGCCAAACCTTGTTTACAATCATAATGGCTGCTCAGGGATTAAATACTATAAATGAGGTAGCTCCACTTTAATAGACAAGGAAAAGGGAGAAATTCAACCTCAATATTTTCAAATAGGAGAAATTATCATAGCTCATCAAACTACAGATGAAGAGAGGCACTCCATCAACAATTCAATAATTTCAATACTTAATCATATGGACAAAAATGTGAATACAAAGGTAGAAATATGAGCTCAAGTGAGTGAGCACAAGGCTTGCATCAACTACCAAATATGACCTATTGATGCTAAATCCCATGTTCCTCCCACACTAAAACTAGTAGATGAGGGGAAACAAGTCCAAGATGTAGGTGGAGTAATAAGTTCCACTACTTCTTGGAGAAATTCATTGGAGGCACAAGGAAATATATTAATCTAGGAGGCTATCTAATGTTATCATAAGGTGAGTAATGAATCAAGTACCTTATTAGAGTTTAAATAAACATTTGATAAGGAGTTCACCACATTGGAGTATAATCTACCTATCCTAAAGAAGATGGCAAGAATCACACTAGTAGAGCTACAAAGCAAGTGGGTGATAATAGATGAGAGTCTTCAATCACCAAATAGAGTGGTATTAGGACACAAAGAGTGGAGCCAAAATGATTAAAGATTACAAGTTATAATTTAACAACCAAGAGAGATGATACTATTGTATTCATGGTGAAGATAAATTTTTTTGAGGCCATACCATGTACTTCCTAGGAGTATCCTAGCAAAGGTTTTTAGGTTGAGATCATAGTTAAAGAATTCATTGAGAATGTGAGGAATCCAAAAATAGAAGACCTCATCAATGATCTAATGAGGGTTAAAGACAAATTCAAAATTTTCCAAGTTAGGTTTTTGGAGATCGGGGAGGTGATCAAATCTACAAGGAATACTCTAATATCCAAAAATATTAGAATCCAATGTAGAGTCATCCCCAACTCCAACCACATCCAAGATGTGTTGAAGGGATTCCAAGCTCAATTTCCAATGTACTAAAGGTTTCTTCCCAATGGCCATGAGATTGATTTTTTCTTCTCTCTCATGTAATAAATTCATTTCCCTTCTTGGGGATGTGCTTTCCCTTATAGGTCTATTTTAAAATTGTAATTATTTATTCTTTTAATAACCTATGTTGGTGTTTGTAACCTGACACCCTAAGGGAAAAAGTGGCTTTGTGTCAGCTTGTTAGTGTCTTGGTCATTTTTGGCACCCAAGAGTGGATATTTATAGCTCTCTTGTGGATTATGTAATGGTTATTGAAATTTTATTATCAATGAATTATTAATTTTGTAGTGTGGAAACCCTATTAAAAATTGTAATATGCTCATCTATTAAAACTAATAAAAGGATCATGCATGTTATTTGAATTATCTCAACCTTGTTAGTGGTATGTTTTAATTTATTTCTTTAAGAGTGATTAACTTGGTGAAATCTATTTTAAGGGAGTTGTAATAGAGTTATGTATAAAATTTATACATGGAATATGTGGTTCTATTGCATTCAACTTGAAATATCTTTACATTGTGGTTTTGATCAAACTCTTGCACTAATGTATTGGGTGATTGTGTAAAGTTAATCATAGCAATATTACTTTGTTTTGATTTCATTATATCTTTTATTATTCTCTGTAAAGGTGTTTGCAATAGTGATTAATCCTATGTGGGAATTTTTCTATTAGTTGGTAGAGTAATTTAGAGCCCCCAAATCCTCACTTCATCTATGTTGCATGGTAGTGGTAGGTGGGTTGAATTTGATAACTCAAACTCAAGCCATGTTGGGCCATATCCTTATTTTGGATGGATTTGATGCAGGAGCATCCAGTGGTGTAAGGGCAATCTTGCATCACCCAAAAATAGTTAAATTTCAATTTTCTCAGTTTTTAGATGTTTTTACATTTTTGGATACCCTTTTCGTCATAATGAAATTCCCAATTTATGGTTTTTATTTCCTATTTCTGGGTGAAAAGATATTGCAGTTTTAGTTTCCCATATTTGCACCTAAAAATCTTCTGAGTTAGATTTGAGGCACTTAGATTTCCCGGATCAGCCCCAAAACTTTCCAAAATCGATGTAGTGGATTTCAAGCGTGTTATTGACTTCATGACCT
Source organism: Sequoia sempervirens (assembly GCA_007258455.2). Classification (NCBI taxonomy): domain Eukaryota; kingdom Viridiplantae; phylum Streptophyta; class Pinopsida; order Cupressales; family Cupressaceae; genus Sequoia; species Sequoia sempervirens. The sequence continues at coordinate 234,948 of VDFB02347045.1, forward strand.
TTCCAATGGTTCAAACGGTTCGCAAATCGGAGTCCTGGATCAAAAGTTATGGCCCCGAGAAGTTGGTGCACTTTCTAGAAGATACAATTGCAAATGTTTTTTTGAAATTTGAACTTCAAGTTGTAATTTTTTGGCACCAAACCACCTAAACTCGAAATTGAATGTTGTTTTGGCTCCAAACTAAAGAGAATCTCTATTTATGGGCGGGTTTCTAATTTTTGGGTAACTTTTTGGGGGACAAGCTCGCATATTGTGAAAGGTTCTGTAGCTTTCTGTAACTTGCATGTGTTGTAGAACTCACAGATTGAGATCCTCTACATGTAAGAAGCTCCATTTTCTGAATAATAAAATTATTCTATTGTTTGTGGGTTATTTTCTGTGTCTTGGGTTGTGCCCTCATCAAGTGGTATCAGAGCGGGTTTTCTTGAGCGTGTGGATAGATCGCCGATCGTGAGGCAGTTCGCACCAGGACTGTGGTTGTGGGTCAAGTTCAAGAAAGATGCCTCCAAGAGTGATGCCTGATAGGCATGGTGGTGGAAGAGGTGGTCGAGGTGGCAAAAATGCTAGTGGAAGAGATGCACTAGCAGCCCTCCAGAGATAGATTGATGCATTACAAGAGCAGTTGAGAAGAGGGTTAAACCCAAGGGAGGAAAGTGAGGATGAAGGAGAGGAAGAAGGTTCAAATGTAAAAGAGGAAGAAGAAGCAATTGATCAAGACCAAATGCAGCTAATAAGGGCCATTTCAAAGATCGAAAAAGACCAGAGCGTAAGTCCCTTATTCCGTAAGTCGACACGGAAGAGTTGATCAACGGATCAACGAGCTAGAAAGAATATTTTGAGTATGAGGAAATAGAGGACCCGTGGGTTAAGTTTGCGAAAATGAAGCTAAAGGGCCATGCCGTATTTGCGTGGAAAGAGGTCCGCTTGGAAAGAAATCGAAGAGAGGAAAAGTCAAAGATCACCGTGATGGGATCATGGTAGAGAGAAGCCGAAGCTTCATACCAGTGGACTACGAGTTAGATCATTGAAGAAATTGCAAGGGTTGAAGCAAGGAAGCGATCTGTGAAAGAATATACTAAAGATTTTCACAAGATAAAATCATCAAACGGGTCACACAGAGGCCAATAAGGAGAAGGTAGCCGATATCTTAATGGGTTATGACCAGCATTCAGGAGGAGTTAAGCCTAGTCAGAATGACCACCATTGAGGATGTGTATCATTTGCTCTGAAGGTGGAAGAGAAGCTGAACAAAAGATTTGATGGCAAGCAAAAAGGACGAGGAGGTCAAAGTGGAAGGTGCAAATGGAAGACCTTCAGGAAGCTGAAATGATGATGAAAAGAAAAGTGAAGATGTGGGTACCAGCCGAAGCCAAAGGAATGACAACTTCTACCACCCTCATGATCAAAACAGTGGTGATCAAAGAGGTAGAGGATGAGGGAGATATGGACAAGGGTATGGAAGAGGTGGTTTCAAAGGAACGTGTTTCTAGTATGGTGAAGAAGGGCATCGAGCCTATGAATGTCCACAACACCAAGGAAGGGCAGACAAAAGGCCAGAAGGTTGTGGAAGGGTTGTGCATGCAGATGAGGAGGCCCAATCTGAACATTTAGATGATGCTGAAAGGGGAGAAGCCCTAGTAATTAGGAGAGCCTTGGTGACTGAGGAAAAGGAACCAGAACAGAGGAAGAATCTATTTCGCACAAGGTGCAAGTGTGAAGGAAAATGTTGTGATGTCATTATTGATGGTGGGAGCACCGATAATCTGGTGTCAGAGGAGATGGTCAATAAGTTGAAGCTGAAGAGGGAAAAGCACCCACATCCGTATCGGATTGCCTGGTTGCAGAAATACCACAAAGTTTGGGTCAATGAGCAGTGCCTAGTAAAGTTCAAGATCAGGAGCTACCATGATGAGGTACTCTTTGATATCATCCCCATGGATGCATGTCACATGTTGTTGGGGAGGCCGTGGCAGTTCGATAGGCGAGCTATACATGATGGCCATGCAAACACTTATGCCTTGACAAAGGATGGGGTTCGTCACAAGTTGAAATCCTTGAAGGAGACCGAAGAAAAGGTATGCAGTGGTGCTAGAATTTGTTATGTGGATGGAAGAAATTTTTTAGAAGGTATGAAGCATGAGCGTGTGTGTTATGCATTGATTCCTAAAGTGAGTAAGGAGGATAGTGAGAAGGTTCCAGAAGAAGTTTATGGGATGTTGGATGAGTTTAGGATATTGTTTCTGATAATGTACCTAAGGGTTTACGACCAATAAGGAAAATTAGTCATCAGATTGACCTGATTCCTGGAGCCAGTTTACCAAATAAGGCAGCTCATAGAATGACTCCAGCAGAAAATGAGGAGTTGAACAGAAAAGTTCAAGAGTTGTTGAGAAAGGGTTTGATATGGGAGAGTTTGAGTCCATGTCTAGTACCTACAGTACTAGCACCAAAAAGGATGGGGAGTGGAGGATGTGTACAGATTCCTGAGCCATAAACAAGATAACAATCAAGTACAGATTTTTCCTACCAATGATGGATGATCTAATGGATTGTTTGAGTGGAGCTCAATACTTCACAAAGATTGATATGAAGAGTGGATATCACCAGATCCGGATTTGAGAGGGAGATGAATGGAAGACTACCTTCAAGACCAAAGAGGGCCTGTACCAGTGGTTAGTCATGCCTTTTGGGCTAATCAATCTGCTTGAGCACATTCATGGCTCATGAGCGAAGGTACTAAAAGAATTTCTAGGAAGTTTTGTTATTGTGTATTTAGATGATATTTTGATTTTCAGTAAGAGCATTTGACGCATATTCAGAGAGCCTTTGAGAAGTTAAGAGAAGAGAAACTGTTGACTAATCTGAAGAAGTGCAATTTTGTGAAGAGGGAGTTAGTGTACTTGGGGTTTTTGGTCTCAGCAGAAGGTCTCAAGATGGACTCAGAGAAGGTGAAGGCTATTCTGGAATGGCCGACCCCAAGAACTGCTACCGAGGTGAGATATTTCCATGGTTTGGCTAGTTTTTATAGAAATTTCATTAGAAACTTCAGTAGTATTTGTGGATACCTGATTGAAACAATGAGAAGGGATAGAAAAGAATTCAAGTGGAGCACTGGAGCAACAAAAAATTTTGAACTATTGAAGCAGAAGGTGATAGAGCAACCTATTCTATCCCTCCCAGATTTCAACAAGGTGTTTTAGGTGGATTGTGATGCTAGTGGTTGTGCCATTAGAGTAGTGTTGAGCCAATAAAGTAAGCTCATTGCCTATTTTAGTGAAAAGTTAAATGATGCCAAGAGAAAGTATTATGTATATGATCAGGAATTTTATGCAATAGTTCAAGCATTAAAGAAATGGAGACATTATTTGTTGCTAAAGGAATCTGTTCTATATACTCATCATTAGGCCTTGCAGTACCTAAATAGTCAGAGAAAATTAAATCAAAGGAATATGAAATGGGTAGAGTTTTTTCAGAGTTATACCTTTGTTTTGAAACATAGAAGTGGGAAGTCAAATAGGGTTGCAGATGCCTTAAGTAGGAGGCATACATTGATGACAAAGATGAAAATTGAAGTGGTTGGGTTCAATGAACTTAAAACACTGTATGCAGAAGATCCTAATTTCACAGAGGCTTGGAAAGCTTGCAAGGAATCTGTTACAGTGGACAGGACAAGGTGGCTAGATTTCATAATCCAAGATGGCATGTTATTTAAGGGACATCAATTGTGTATCTTGAGGAGTTCCATGAGGGAGAACCTGATAAAGGAGAAGCATAGTGGAGGAATGGCAGAACATTTTGGTCAGGATAAGACCATTGCCATTATCAGTGAGCATTATTATTGGCCTCAGTTGTCATAGGATGTGAAGAATTTTGTACAAAGCTGTAGGTTATGTTAGATGGCTAAAGGAATGAGCCAGAATACAGGCGTATATCAGCCCTTACCTGTACCAAAGAGGCCATGGGAGGATATAAGTATGGACTTTGTTCTTGGTTTGCCAAGGACACAATGAGGGAATGATTTAGTCTTTGTGGTGGTTGATAGGTTTTCGAAGATGGCACATTTCATTCCATATCAGAAGACCCATGATGCAATCCACATTGTTGACTTGTTCTTCAAAGAGGTGGTGAGGCTACATGGTCTACCAAAGAGTATTGTTTTAGATCGTGACACCAAATTTGTGGGGTACTTTTGGAGGACCTTGTGGAACAAGCTAAAGATAGAGTTGAAGTTCAGTTCTGCACACCATCCACAAACAAATGGGCAGATAGAGGTTGTTAACAGGAGTCTGGGTAACCTAGTGAGATGTTTGGTAGGAGATGAACCCAAGGGATGGGACTTGATCTTACCCTAGGTAGGATTTTCTTACAACAATTCTGTCAACAGGAGCACTGGTAGATTACCGTTCCAGATTGTGTATGGAGGTAGCCCCAGAATAGCTCCAGAATTGAGGAAGATGGACCAAGAGAAGAGAATAAGTGTTGAAGCCGAAGATTTTTTAGAGCACATCAAGAATATACATCAGAAGGTACAAAAACACATTAATAAGATGACTATGCAATATAAGGCTAAGGCAAATCAGAAAAGGAGGAATAAGGAGTTTCAGATTGGCGATGAAGTAATGGTCCACTTGAGGAAAGAAAGGTTTCCTATGGGAACCTATAACAAATTGAAGATGAAGAAATTTGGTCCCTGTAAGATTTTGAAGAAGCATGATTCAGGGAATGCATATGAGGTAGAGTTTCCTGATGGAATCAACATTTCCCCTATGTTCAACATTTTAGATTTGACAGAGTATCATGAAGGTGGAATAGAAGAAGCACTAGCAATAGGGCAGTATGGCATTATAGCACCTACTTCAGAAAGGGAGGAGATTGAAGCAATCTTGGATAGTCATGTGAGAAAGAGTACTAGAAATAGGTAGTATAAAGAATATCTAGTGAAATGGAGAGGAAGGCCTATGGAAGATTCATCTTGGCTATCTAAGGTAGTGGTTGACCAGTTGGGTTTTCCTCAACCATCTGAGACGTGATGGGTCACTTCTTAAATTACCTGGTGTCTAATGTAGGAGCATCCGATTAGTTATGAAAACAATCTTGCATGTTAAAAAATATCTCGTTAAATTTCAAGTTTCTCGGTTTTTAGATGTTTTACATTTTTTGTGGATACCTTTTTGTCATAATGAAATTTCCAATTCTGGAGTTTTTATTTTCTATTCACGGGTTGAAAGATATTATAGTTTAGTTTCCTGAATTTGTACACGAAAATATTTTTAGGTGGAATTTGAGGCGCAGAGTTTCTAGAATGGCCACTGGCTGCTAAATTAATTAGAAAATTTCAAGTGTGTTATTCCGACTTCGAGACCTCAGTAGTTTCAACTGAGTTTCGAATGAGGAGGTCCTAGATCAAAGTTATGGCCAGGAGGACTCTTTAGAAGATACAGTGCAAAATGTTCTTTTTGGTGAACTTCAAGTTGTAATTTTTGGGTGCCAAACCACCTAAACTCAAATTTGAATGTTGTTTTGGCTCCAAACTAAAGAGGAGCTCTATTTATGGGCGGGTTTCTAATTTTTGGTTTGCTTTTTTGGGACAAGCTTGCATATTGCGAAAGAGTGATTCTGTAGCTTTTTGTAACTTGCATGTGTTGTAGAACTTGGGGATTTGAAATCATCTGCATGTAAGAAGCTCCATTTTCTGAATAATAAAATTATTCTCTTGTTTGTGGGTTATTTTATATGTCTCCGGCTGCACCCTCATTAGAATTAAATGCAATATTCAATGTTGTATGGGAAAGTATACTCCAAAATGTGGGAGAAAATATAGTGATTAAGTTGCATTATCAAAAGAGGCATTGTGGTCCTTTAGTATATTTTACTCTTTCTGAATCAAAGTCTACACAAATACAAATAAAGATACCATACACATTTGTTTCAATATACATCTATATATATAAATTACTATTGGATTGTCAAACAAACTGTCACACTGGTCTTGGTCTTTATACATGGATATATATATCTACGTATATGTAGATTTTTAAATATGAAATGAAATTCAATACAAAATATATATATATATATATATATATATATATATATATATATATATATATATATATATATATATATATATATATATATATATATCTATATATATATATATATATATATGTACATATACAATATTATCAATATCTATCTATCTATGTAAAAGATGCAAGCAGCCCAGAGGTACAAATCAATGCCATGATTGCAGTTTGTAGCAATCTACAAAATTTTAGAATTTACAAAAGCTAAACCATGGCAATAAACACTTTGTTACAGGGAGCTTGAAACAGATGGGGTAAAAAAAATATAATGAAACATATTGATACAAGACAAACACTCTATGTGAGAGTTGGATTCTTAATTCTAAATTCAAACTACATTATAGACAAATAGGTAAATTCTCAAAGAACTATTAGGAATATATGTAAGAACCATTGGAGAATTATAGATGATGAAAAAATCAACTTTAAAATATTGAGTATAGAAAAGGAAAACTATGATAATGAACACCTTGCTATGGGGAACTGAGAAAAAAATATCATCAAGAACACTTTGTTATCATGAACTTCAAACAATTGAGTAAAAAAGAACATCATGAAACATATTGATAGAAGACATTTACCATGTTCCTTCCAAACAAAATAACCACTGAAAAAATTTAAGAATTTTAAAAATTGAAAACAATCCTTGTTATAAGAACAATATAATAATCTATTACAAGCAACTTCAAACAAATGAGTGGAAAATAATATCATGAAACATATTGATACTCAAACATATGAGGGAAAAAGAACGTCTCATGAAACATATTGATACAAGACAACCAATCTATGTAACAGTTGTCTTGTCAATTCTAAATTCATAATTTTTTTGCAATCCTTATTGACCAATGAGCAACATTTAGAAACATCCTTTGTTGAAGAGATAAGCTCCATGTCGTCATTAAAAACCCCAAGAAAGTCTTCTCTATTTCACTATAATATTTAGTGTCAAGTAATGTAGCTCGAATTCCCAATTAAATCTATGGCCTTATAGCCATTTTGCATAGATTAATGCTACCCATTGTGTTTACAAGTTCTATTTAATGTGTGTTTAGTACCAAAGAATGTAGCTCAAATTTTTAATTCACAAGCCAACTCTTACATACACTGCTTGACTTGTATGAATAGGAAAATAACAGATGATGAAATAGTCAACTTTAAAATATGGAGTATAGAAAAGGGAAACTACGATAATGAATAGCTTGCTATGGGGAACTGAGGAAAATAATATCATGAAGAACACTTTGTTATCACAAGCTTCAAATAGTTGACTAAAAAATCACATCATGAAACATATTGAAACAAGACATATAAAATGTTCCATCCAGACAAAATAACCATGGAAAAACTTCAAATTTTTAAAAATTGAAAACAATCCTTGTTACAAGAGCAATAGAATAATCTATTACAGGCAGCTTCAAACAGATGAGTGGAAAATAATATCATGAAACATATTGATACTCAAACAGATGAGGGAAAAAGAATATCATGAATCATATTGATACAAGACAACCAATCTATGTAATAGTTGCCTTGTCTATTCTAAATTCATAATTTTTTTGGAATCCTTATTGACCAATGAGCAACATTTCAAAACATCCTTTATTTCAGAGGTAAGCTCCAAGTCGTCATTAAAAACCCCCAACAAGTCTTCTCTATTTCTATATAATATTTAGCGCCAAGCAATGTAGCTCAAATTTCCAATTAACTTTGTGGCCTTATATCTATTTCACAAATATTATCAGTACCCATTTCATTTACAAATTCTATTTAATGTGGGTTTGTTGCCTGTAGACACAAAAAATATACTAATTGATCCTCTACACTTGATCCTAATTTTACTAACACTAGTTCATCCTAAATCATCTCTTTTACTAATCATTTAATTAAATAATATCTATTTGTTTAAATTCATCACATTTCATCTCCTAATTAAATAAATCAAATTTATCTGATTAAGTCATCATCTCTTATTAATTAAATAAATCACTTTGTTTAATTAATCCTATAGTCCCTCTTTTAATTAAATAATTCAGTTTATTTAATTAAGCTCTAAGGTCACCTCCCTTAAATTAAATAAATTAATTTTTATTTCATTTAATCTAACATCATCCTCTTTAATTAAATAAATCAAACTTTATTTAATTAAGTCTAAAATCATTATTCCTCTCATTTTGATTTAAATTAATCCAAAAATATAAATCAAATTGTCAAATCAACTAATCTCCATTTAAATTAATCAAATCCTAATTAATCCTAATCTTAATCCATCAAATCCTCTAGCTTTTGCAACTTTCTCATGAAAATAAATTTTATTTATTTATTTATCTTCCTTTTTCATTCAAAAAGGCATCAAAGGATGGAATATTCCTAAAATTTGAAATCTCCCCCTAAAAGTACTTGTCCATCCAACAAGGCATTAAAGGGGCCTCTTACATGTCCTTTCCTTGAGCCAAGTGGCATTTA